>BSBN01001025.1:3600000-3905000 GCA_027924645.1 Cunninghamia lanceolata | reverse complement strand
CAACTATAGCAGTAACAACCTTAAGTAATATATCTGCAACAATCTCCCCCTTTGGCATTGATGGAAACACACTCCTGCTCATTCTCCCGTTTGACATCAAGGACAAAGGGCAACTATTTCTCCTCTTTAGGGTACAAACTCTCAAGCTTCTCCCCTTGTCAGAAACAAGCCACTACCTATTCCCCCTAAGAAGTAGTCACCATCAGTCTAGGAAAAGAGATATAGCATGAATCACTCCCTCTGGATAGATGCACCAACTATGCACCTAGAAAAAAGGAGGGGCAACTACCCCTAACTTCTATCGGAGATACTCAAAAATATCCTTTGCAAGAGCCTTTGTGAAAATATTTATAATCTGATCCTTTGTTGGAACATATTCCAACTTCACTTCTTTATCTGCAACCTTCTTTCTAAAAAAGTGATACCTGATTGATATGTGCTTGGTTCTAGAATGCATCACTGGATTCTTGGAAATATTGATAGCACTAGTATTATCACACAAAATAGGAATATGCTCATCATACCGTATCTTGGTATCCTTTAATGTTTGCTTCATCCACAACACTTGTGTACAATAGGATGCTTCTACAATATACTCTGCCTCTACAGTTGATAAAGATATTGAATCTTGTTTCTTACTATGCCATGAAACCAATCTGCTTCATAAAAAGAAAGCACCACCACTTGTACTTCTTCTATCATCAACATAACCAGCCCAATAAGCATTAGTGTAAGCACTCATATCAAAGTCATTACCTCTTGGATACCATAAGCCACATAATCCAAAGTTCCCTTCAAATATTTGAATATTCTTTTTATTGCCTTCTCATGAGTTTGCTTAAGATTAGCTTGATATCTAGCAACCAAACATATCGCATGCATAATATCAGGTCTAGAAGTAGTCAAGTACAATAATCCTCCAATCATAATCTATAAAGAGTTTGATCAACCTTAGGTGACTCATCATCCTTTCTCAAGTGACAACAATTAACCATAAGAGTACTTACTAGTTTGGAATCTTCCATTCTAAATTTCTTCAACATCTCTCTAACGTACTTATCTTGAGAAACAAAGATACCGTCATCTAGATGAACAATTTGAAGCCCAAGGAAGAAATCTCACCAATCATAGACATCTCATACTCTTTCTGCATCTCTTCTGCAAACCTCTTACAAATATCATCATCTCCACCAAAGATAATGTCATCAATATATACTATAAATATCAAAATCTTGTCTCCCTCTTCCTTAATGTAAAGGTTACTATCTGTGGTACCTTTCTTGAAACCTTGCTAAAGTAAGTACTTATCCAACCAATCACACCAAGCTCTAGAAGCTTGTTTGAGTCCATACAAATCTTTCTTGAGTCTACACACCATGTTCGGATCTTCTGATAGCTAGAAACCATCCAGTTGCTTAATGGAGACATATTCCTCTAAATCAGCATTCAAGAATGGTGACTTGACATCCATCTAATATACCTTGAAGTTCTTGTGAGCAGAAAAGGCAAGAAACATTCTGATTGCCTCCATTCTAGCTACCGAAGCAAAAGTCTCCTCAAAATCGATACCTTCAACTTGTGAATAACTTTTACACACCAATCTTGCTTTGTTCCTTACAACTTCACCATCGCCATTCATCTTGTTTCGAAACACCCATTTTGTTCCTATAACATTCTTATTAGCTAATCTGGGAACCAATTCCCATGTCTGATTTTTCTCTATTTGAATCAATTCTTCTTCCATTGCCTCAACCATCCATCATCTTTGCTAGCATCAACAAAGGTTTTGGGCTCTATCTTTGATAGTAGGCACAAATTCACTTGTTCACTTGTTTTTTCAATCCTTCTCCTAGTCTGCACACCTTCATTCTTATTTGTAATAATCTGATATGCTGAATAATTTGTCTGAACATACTTTGATAGAGTCTTAGGGATCTATTCTGATTCTTGTTCATTCTCCTCTTCTTCATAGTCAATGTAGGGAGGTATATCTGATCTACAATCCTCTAGTTCTTGTGAGATCTGATACAAATCTTCATCTACTTTAACATTTGTGCTTTCAATCATCTTTCCCAACCTCTTATTGTAGCATCTATAGGCCTTGCTTCTGGTTGAGTAGTCAAGAAAGATCCCTTCATCACACCTTGAATCAAACTTTCCAAGGTCTTCTTCATCTCTCTTGATGTAGCATTTGCTTCCAAAGATCTTGAAGTATCTAATAGTGGGAGGTCTTCCATACCATAGCTCATAAGGGGTCTTAGTGCTATTGACCCTCAATTGTACTCTATTAAGCAAGTAGACAACAGTGTGAACTGCTTCCTTCCAATATATATCAAGCAGATCTGCATCTTTCAACATTGCCCTAGCAATCTCTTGCATAGTCTTATTCTTCGTTTTTGCTACCCCATTCTGCTGAGGGGTCCTAGGAGTAGACAGATGTTTCCTAATACCATGATCTTCACAAAACTTTTCAAATTCATTTGAAGTGAACTCACCTCCTCTATTAGATCTTAAGCATTTAATCTTAGCATCCATTTCATTCTCAACTATTGCTTTGAAAATTTTAAACTTATCGAAGGCTTCTAATTTTTCTCTTAAAAAAGTAACCCAAGTCATTCTAGAGTAATCATTAATAAGCAACATGAAGTACCTTTCACCTTGTTGACTCTTTGTTCTTGTAGGTCCACATAAGCCAGTGTGAATCAACTCTAATGGCATTGTAGAAGAATACTCCTTGCTCTTGAAATTTGTCTTTGTATGCTTTCCAATTTGGCATTCCTTGCATAATGTGTTTACAGGCTTGGTTATCTTGGGCATGTCTCTTACAGATTGAGCCAATAAACAAGTTCTTCCATTTACCTCCTTTAGATTATAGATATCTCCACATGTCTTAATACCTTTTGCAACTAATCTTCCAGACCCTGCCTTCCTGGTCTCACAACCCTTGGCATGAAATTTAAGATTGTATCCTTTAATGCACATCTGACTAACACTGAGGAGATTGTGCTTCATCCCTTTGACATATAGGACGCCCTTAGTCTGGTTCTTTCCATCAATGGATATAGCACCTTTTCCACAAATTTGTGCTGACTCATCACTACCAAACTTGACAGCTCCACCATTCCACTTCTTAAGGATGATGAACTTCTCCTTGTCACCACTCATGTGGTTAGAGCAACCACTATCAATTACCTAAGCATTGGCTTCTCTTGCATGAAAGTTAGTCCACACAACCATTGATTTTTCATTATCTTGGTCAGCGTACAAGGTATCAAACTTTTTACAATTCCCAATATCATCTCTTTTGTCACCAACATTCAAGGTCATGAAAAGTGTTTCATCATTTGAATCATCATGATCCTCATCTTCTGAAGAGCAACTATTCTCTATGGAATAAAGACCCTTTTTGTACTTCTCTCTCTTGTTACTACCCCCTGATTCTTTAAAAGGACATTTAAAGGCAAAATGACCAACTTTCCCATAATTGAAGCATTTGAAAAGTAACTTACCTTTGTATTTTCTGGTGCCCTTCTTCAATCTTCTCACAAAGTTTGCCTCTACCTCATAGATATCATCATCTTGATCAGCTACTTCATCTTCTGCCTTCTTATTGACTTTGAATGTCGCTTCCTTCTTTGGAGCACCTTTTTCAAATTCTCCCATTTCAAAAGTTGTGAGAGATCCAAATAATTGATCTATCGTATAATGATCCAAATCCCAAGTCTCCTCAATAGAAGATACCTTATGACTGTAAGATTTAGTGAGATCTTAGCACCTTTTTCACAGTCTCATCTTCTTTCACTGTTCCACCAAGACCTCTGATGCCACTAACTATTTCATCCACCCAGAGCATATAAATAGCAATGCCTTCTTCTTCTATCATCCTCAAGGTTTCAAATTTTCTCTTGAAGATTTGCATCTTGGCTTTCTTGACTTTACTATCTCCTTCATAAATGCTGCTAAGTTTTACCCAGACATCCTTAGTAGAACTGTAACTCATTACCTTTAGAATTTTTGAATCAGCTATCCCACTCATTATAGCATTCTTTGCCTTGGCATTGTTATCATACAACTTAACCTCATCTAGATCTGTAGGATCAATAGTAGAAGCAGTGTAACCATCCTTGACAGATTGCCAAACACCAAACCCTAGAGAAGATAGATAGTTTTCCATCCTTAGCTTTTAAAAGGAGTAATTTGTTCCATCAAACATAGGTGCCTTGTGACATCCATTATGAGCCATCCTAGACCTTCCTCAAGTAGTTAAGCTTCTTTTGAGTAACTTGGCTTTGATACCAATTATTGAACACACCTAATACTGAGAGGGGGGTCAATATTCAAACAAGTCTCAAACCCTCTAGAGTAGATTGAAACTTAAAATTTACAGCATTAACAGAAACATAAAAGATCAACACAATGCACAACACCACATAACACCAGATGTATGTGGAAATCCCCAAAGGGGAAAATCCACGATGAGGATTAACTCACAATATATGAAGCTCACTGCTATAAAAAATTACAACTTTGTTTTAGGGCTACAACCCAAGGAAGCTACTACTCCCTACTAACTTTGTTTTATGGCTTCAACCCAAGGAAGCAACTACTCCCTGAAGAAAGGTTTTAAGGTCACTCCAAAAGAAGCTACAACTCCCTGTAGACTTTGTTTTAGGGCTACAACCCAAGGAAGCAACTACTCCCTAAACTAAGAACAAACTCAGAAAAGATTACAACGTGACAATCCTTCTATTGTATGAAACTGACAATGAAGCTCACTCCTTTTGATGATTGCAATTCTGCCATTTCACTCCTCTTTTGATGATTGAATTAGTTAAGCACACTCTTCACTTCCCTTCTGTCACAAAAATATCTTCAAGATGAATCTGGATAGAATCTACCACTTCTGCTCTTTCTCTTTTAGTTGCACATCATAATGCATTACATATCCACATTTTGCTTCTCACATTCACATTCCAAATCATACCTCCCCTAGATCAACTAGGTTTACAATATATACATGATATTACATTTATTACATTGTATGTCAGCCAAAGACAACAAGATTATTACAATTACAAGTTGGCTAGAGATCAAACAACATGAAACATGTAGAGGGCAAGCCCTATTATGAACCACATGCAACATGAGGAAGAGGGACACATCTTGTGGATCCCAACACCTGCTTAACCTAGTCATAAATATCCTTCACAAAATCATCCTTCATAGAATAACATCTACATGCTTCCCATAATTGAATTAGGTCACCCTTAAGCAAGAAAACATGAAGCTTGTAGCACATCAGTCATTACCACTTGGTGGTACTCATGAATGATTAAGCATTACTTATGCTTCTCCCAGATGAATCAACATGACCCCTATAGCATTTCCATGTTGGAATACACTTGAGCACTGAGAGGGGGGTGAATTAGTGGTACAATTAAACTAGTTCACTCAATAATTCAATACTTGTAAAATCTATTTTGTCAAACTGCCAAAGCACTTAGAAAACAAAAAGATCAAATCAATCACACCATAACACAAGGATGTATGTGGAAAAACCACTGTGTGAAATGTTGGTTGGGTTTGCTCAACCAATCTAACTTCACAATAAAATCACTATTAGGTCTCACTGACCAAATCTCATTGATTACAATTTGTTTAGGGGCACCAACTTCTTATCATATTAGGAGCACCAACTCCAAGTCACTTAGGAGCACCAACTCCAATCACAAATGAAGGAAACAATATCATCAAAGAACATAATGACTTCTATAACAAATATGTACTCACACACTGCTTTGCTGATTTAATTCACTTTATTCTAAATGCAGTACATCAATAACCCTCTCCTCCTTTTAACTATCATATTTAATGAATGATTATGCCTGTGATAGTCCTCTAAAATTGCTCACATAAATGATGCATGTCTTGCATTATCAGTGCGCATTGCTTTCTTGAAGCTTGAAAAGTAGATCACATAGTCTCCATAGCTACCCTTTCTCTCAACACTAAAAGATCACATCCTAAACAATTTCATTTAACACCTAAGGGTATTCACACCTATCCCTACAATATTTTATACTTTCTCAACTAAGGGTATTCACACCTATCCCTACATATCCAAGCTACTATTTACACCTACAATGGAGATCTATAGTGTCATTGTAGGAAAACCAAAAAGCTTACATGGGCATACTACACTTACCTTTCATTCATTATTCATGTCTTCGAATATCTTTAGAATCAACAGAACCTTTAACACTACAATAATTAATCTTTTACCATCTGTCACCAAGAAAACACAAGTATACTTTGCCTCTGTGTCTTACATTTTCTGTTCATACCTTTCCTATATTCTTATGACATTGGTTGTTGTCTACAATCTTTCTTTTTAAAGAACAACCATCACATTCCATGAATGATTCTGCAAGGAATTCATCAGCAACCTACTAACATCAATATGCACTTGATTTATATCTGGATCTCACCTAAAGATTCACAGGAATACAAGATTATAATTCCCTTTCTAACTCCCTACCATTGGACTAAGACAGTTAACATAACTGTTCAAAATTGCTATAAGGTAGGTAATATAGGTCAATGCCCGTCAATCTTCATACACCGTAAAGTAGTCGTTATGTGTTTAAAACAACATCATAGATAGAAGTCTTTACACCCACAAAATATTAAATGATCACTATTGATTATTGTCTTGGCGCCCAATCCTTTGACGAGAAAGGATCTTACTGGTCACTGCTAGGATGAGGGGTCAGTAAACCCATGAGTATGGTGACCTAAGTTGTAACTTAAGTCCCTGTCAACTGGTGATACCAAGTCACCGATAAAATAGATTATAAAGAGAGCCTATCATAAAAAAGAACTTTGCTTTTAAGTCCTTAGGGTTTTAGGAGGTCCTTAGGGTTTTAGGACTTTAGAATTTAGAACTTCAAACCTTGTCAACCCTAATCTTGAAATGTGATCCTTATATTCTGTAAACAACCTCTGTTGCAGAGGATAAACTAGATGATATCATAGTGTGTTATGTAACCAGGGGCTCATTTAGTCTCACTTCAACTTCCATATAGTCTTTTCAAAATGACCACTTCTCCAAATGTAGATTAGTCTATATAGGACTAAGCATTGACACCAAATTTCTTTTAAAACACCACCAAGGATAATAACAAAATGACTGAGCATCATAATGCAGAGATAGGTTGTCTTCTTAAACAATGACAAACAAACATTCATGTAGACTGCTCCTCCATGCTTCATGAATGACTCTTCTGTTCACACATTGACTCTGTTCACCTAATGAATAACAATCAACTATCTTCTCCATTCTATACACCCATCAATTTGTCTTGGACTGTCTGCTCCATGTAATGACATGACTGTCTTCTTCTCTAGGACTGCTCTTGGAATGTCTGCTCCATGCAATTTGACAGGGTGGACATCACAACACAAGGATACCACACCATCACACAACACTACCATTAATGTATAAATACCAACATCATTCATCAATGAAACTCAGTTCAACATGATACCTTCTTTGACATCAATGACAAGATGTGCAACAATAATTTGATGGACCATGATTACCATTAGACCAAAAGCTGTAGGTTCAAATCTCTGCTACAATCTCCAGAGTTAAGATTCACGAGAGGCGGTTAGTCCATGTCATGAAACATTACAAGGAGCACTAGATGCACATGCCAACAATCTCCCCCAACATTACCCAGGGAGTTTCAAAATCGAGACCTTTAGCTCTAATACCAATTTGATGGACCACGATTGTCATTAGACCAAAACCCACAGGTTGAAATCTTCGCTACAATCACCAGAGTCAAGATCCATGAGAGATGGTTAGTCCATGTCACAAAACATCACGGGGAGCATTGGACGCACATGCCAACATTCCAAGCACTCCTTGAACTCTACACAACAAGGATTTTGTGCCGCACACCTTCAACATACTTCAATCAGCTAGGAAAAAGCATAACCTAGCAACACCTTCATTCCAGACCAAAACCTATTCTAGAGAAGCTAAAAAACACCTTGTGGAGCAATAGGAAACATCACAAGATCATCATGATTATTTTTCATCAGTCAATTCACATTTCATATAGCAACAAGTTGGCGCAAGCCAACATACACTGAAACCAGTCATCGAACAATACAGTCTTGCACTCTGTCACTCACAACTTTCTCTGTGGAAGAACAAATGATGTGAAATGTTGAATGTAGCACCTTCTCACCATACTGAACTTAACTTCTAAACCACATGACCATATCTTTAAATGCGGAGGAATGCAGAGCAATCTTCCAAACATTCTTCCAGGCAACTTCCTGCAGCAAAAACCTTCACCAACATTTGAAGATCAAATCCTCCTTATAGAAACACATACTTCCATAAGATCAACAATAAGGAGCATACAACAAACTACATGCCATCAACAACATCTTCTTAACATCAACATTACTTCTAATCCTCATCTTAATTCTTCTAATTCCCATCTTAATATCATCATTCATCTTAATACTTCTAATTCCTATCTTAATATATCATCATGAAATCATCTCTGCTGACAATAAACATACTCAATACAACTTAACAATGCATGACATCCAACCATGAACATCAACAATATCACTGTTAACACACCATCAACATAAGCATCAATGACAGCCCAAACAGAGTGTCCAAACTAAGTGTTGACATCAATGACAACCACAACAGTAACAACCTTAGGTAACATATGTGCAACAAATCAAAGTGTGAGTTCTATTGTAGCCATGCAAGACAAAGTCAAATATTTCATGAACTATGAGTCAAGCATCATGGTAGTGCCTACCAATATAGCCTCATCTTCTATTTGAGATAAAAAAAAACTGGGAAAAGTGTTTCATTCTCAAATGTTTATTAACAAAAAATTGTATATAATTCCCTTTTTATTAGAATCCAAAACCTAATTTCTATAGAAGGTATGGGAAAAAATGATCTTGTTGATAATTCCTCACCCACAATTATGTATCCTTGGATGGTTTTCCTTTGATTTTGAGAATCACATCACTCTTAAGTATCACTTAATCTACAATCTCAAATCCTTGCAAGATGTAGCCCTTTTTGATGTAATGACATTCATGGTATATGTTGTTTTGTATAGGTAACCATATATCTTCTATTGCCATGCAATTTATGAAGCAAATCCTAGAAATATTATCATAGGTATTGCATATTGGAATTAGTTTCAAAACTTTTCTCATTAGTACCAAGCAATGTAAGAACCTGATTAGTTCTAGTAATAAATTTGTGCTATTGGTGGTGAGATCTAAATGTAAGAAATACATACTTGTGTTACAAACTAATGCATACCTCCAACATAACAATGATAATTAAACAGGATGTTGGAGAATTAAAATTATATATTTGACTCACCTATTGCCTAAGTAGTGTGCTATGAATTATTTTAATGATTTGGTCATAAGACTACCTCTTCCTAATGGGAACATTTTCTCTACCATGAAGGCCTATAGTAGTTTAGGACTTAAATTTCAAACCTAAACTACTATAGGTCAATATGTCAATACATATTAAGCTATATGTATGGAATGCAAATGAGCACTATCAAACCTACATAATGGGCACTATTGAACATATGCAAAGTGGGTTAAAATCCACTCTACCAACTGATCCATACACCACCTAGGGGATCTTCCATATATGTCTTTATTCATTCTTAAGGAAGAAGATAATAAGGGGAAAATGCCTGAACTCTTAGAAAAGGGACACATCAAACCTAGATCTTCACCTTGTTATAGCCCAATTGTACTTCCACTAAAGAAGAAATGAAGGTTGTGCATTTAATATAGAGACAGTAATAAGATTACTATAAAGAACAATTTTCCTTTCCTTAAAGGATATCCTAAATCAACTTTGTAGTGTCATTATTTAGTAAGATTGATCTTAAGTTAGAGTACCATTAGTTTCTTGTTGAAACCTCAAGGTTTGTTTAAATGGTTACTTATGCTCTTCAACTTGATCAATCCACCCATGACATTTAAGTGGATGAGTGATATCCTTAGTATTTTCACAACTTTAGTTGTTTTCTTTCTTAACAACATTCCTATTTTCTTTCTTTCAAAAGAACACTGGAGAACCATTTGCACCATATTCAACAAGTACTTACCACATTTTTCAATGACACAATTTGTATGCCAACATTGAAAAAATTAATTTTCCATGCATAAAATACAATACCTTAGTTATATGATTTGTACACATGGAGTATATGTGGATTTAGTCAAGATTAACATCGATTTAAGAATGGCTTATTTGAAAGACCCTTACAAACCTTCACAAATTTTTGGGTTTCACAAATTTCTATATGAAGCTTGTTCTTGGATTTTCTCACATCACTTGTCCATTGAATCAAGTTACCAAAGGTTGCACTAAAATAACTTTCACTTGGTCAACTACATAATAAAAAGTATTTAAGGAATTGAAATGCAAACTACATTCCACACAAATGCTTGTGCTACTTGATCTTCAATAATGATTTGAGATGGGGATTGATAGATTTTGATATGCTCTTGGTGCATTCCTCACTCAATTTGGTCACCCAATAGCTTAACATGTAGTAAACCGTTTTCTACTCTAATGGGAATGTATCCCACATATGAGTAATATTTATGTCATTTTCCATGCATGTAATAATTGAAAACACTATATATTGAGAAAGACATTTAGCATCCATGCAAATCACAAATTATTGTAATTAGAGTAGGTGTTGATTAAGTTGTAGTAGGATCAACATAAAAATGGTCTTCATATCTTCAATGATTCCATTTGAACATCAAGTGAAATAAGGAAAGTGTCAATCTAGTAGAAAATTATTGGACAAAACCCTTGATCCAAGGTATTCTCTTTGTTCTTAATCCATGTGTACACGAGATCAAAAGTTGGTCAAAATCATGCAAATCTTATCTAGACTTTGTAGATATTTACCAAACATGGCATAGTGTTAAGATTATTTCTTATTACAACTTCTAGGATGAAATCTTGTATCATTTAGGACACTTGTGTGTATCACAAAAGGCAAAGTGCTAGAAGATGATATGGGAGGATCACTTTAGCAAGTTCAAAGACCATTTTGGAAATAGAAAGACTTGTAAGTTTGAAGAAATATTTATTTTGGTCACATTAAGATAAAATTTAAAATATTTTAAATCATATTGTATGTGTCATAGCTAAGATGACTATCGAGTGAGGAATTTGCACTCCTTTTTCAGCACTTAAGATAACTTGGGAATTGGTTTCCATGGATTTTATTTCATATCTACCTACTTGAAAGAATGATGATAATTGTATCTATGTAAATTGGTCGATAGATTCTCAAAGATGGTGGAAAATACTACCTTAGCTCTAGATCTAAACAATTTATAAATGTACTTTCAAAATATATGGGTTCAATTTGGATTTATGTATACTATAATATTTGATTATGACACATAATATGAGCCAATTGAAAGCACTTTAGTCAATGTGGACATAAAATTGAAAAAATCTACTATATTCCATCCTTAAAATGACGGATAGATGTAGTAAATTGTATGATCATGTATCTTCTCTAAATGTACAATCCCATGAAGCATCACACATGAGATAAAAGTCTTCATTAGATTTAACAATCTACAATGGAGTCAAAACAAACTCTAATACAATTATTTGCTAGCTTTCTTGTGTTTCCAACCATTAGCACTCATTGATGTATCTCATCCCATGTTGCCATCTAAAACAATAAATCCTTCAATGCAAAAGGAAGTTGATAAAGCTACCAAACTTATTGAACACCCTTAGCATATTCAACAACATGTGCAAACCATGATGTAGAAGTCTAATTATGAATACAAGCAATGCCAAAATTAACAATGAACACCACAAAAAAATTTGGTTGGTGAAATATTATGGATTCATTTTTAGAAGGAAAGACTCACATGACCTTAATGTAAGATTTACCATATTTCATATGTTGCCTACTGATCCATAAACTTAGGTTAGCTATGTCGCACTTTGACATATATAATATGGATTTAAATGGATGTTCTCCTAAATACCTTTGCATGAACTTTACCACCTCTAATGGCTAACTATGACATATGCAATAAAAGACCTAAATAGAAACATATAGAATGCAAATAATAACTTGCATCACATATACAACAATATGAAACACAAGATTACTCTTCAGAAACCCTCAATTGGGCATAGAACTTTAGGAAGAGTGGGCTATGCTCCTCATGCCACTAATAAAGGCACATATAATAAATGTTAAAGGATAACAATATATAACATTGTGCAGGCAAAATAAACATGTTTATAAATAATTTCCTGTAGGCACAAGCATGCAATGAATAATGATAGGTGACATCGTATAGTTGCAATAAGCATGTAAAATAATAGAAATGAAATAAGCATGTAAGTACATAAAAATAAGGGGATGAGATGCCCCCAAGGTTACCCTTAATGATAAGTCAACACTAGCAATAATAAATAAGGACAATCCATGTGAGCACAATGAAATACATGTCATGTATGATGTAAATATTGTGAATAGTAACATATAGAATTGTCCTAAAGATGCGTCTCAACCAAATATTTGAGTGTGAAGGCATGTAGAGTAATCAAGTTCAATAAGGTCATCTAAAGTGACAAATGTAGCAATGCATAATTAATGTAGGCAAAGTGAAAAGTGGGTGAAGGATTTCGATATTGTGGAATTTACCCTTTTGAAAAGAATGCGAATGTAATGTACCATGTGGTCTCATAATTCATAAATATCTTGCTCAGAAAATGATTATTGTAATAAATACATTATCATATAATTTGTCAATAATGTGTCCATGTCTCATGTCATCATCAATACTTTTATTCATCATGAGTAAAATCATTTTGTGGCAAGTATAGGTGATTAGCCCATAAACATTTATTGTAGAGGTACCTATATGTAAACTATATAAAGGAGGGTAAATTTGTGAAAGGGACATTTCATTTTCACATTCACACCTAGAGAGAGCTTTGGGCATGTCTCCATGGTGCACCATAGAGGTGATATCCCTAAACACCTTGAGAGTGTATGCACCCAAATCAATACAAATAACCCCTTATATGTGATAAGTGTAAAATTTCATTTTTTAATTTTTCCATTTGAAAAAATGATCAAAATATTATAAAACTAGTGTGGGATATTTTTTGTTCATGGTTGATATCCACAATATTGACCCTATATCCATAGAACCATTGATGATATTTTCCTTCATCTACACACTAGGACCTTGATGATCAACATTGAAACCTTGTGCACCAACTCGCTAATACTAACAACCTGAAGGGTAGTCTCACCTAAGGTACACTAGGATTTGAAGACCCAATACTTGATTCTTGTTTTAGAAATTTATAGATATCTAAACTTACAAATTAAAGCATATATGCAATAACATAAGAAATAAACATCAAGACATGAATATACGCAACATTGAAGCTTTCTTTATTCAGTTAATGCCCATTTTTAATCATGAACAAAAATTAGCTAAAACCCAACCAACAATTTTTGTAAGCAATGCACCATGCCCAATGGCAATGTAACTCATGCAACATGTGTCATTGATAAGTGCAACAAAACCTAGAACTGATCAAGTGTGGAAAAATATTTTGGTTAGGACACAATAATGGTGAGGATAACACAATAGAGGATAATGCAAGTGATATGTATCCCCATGTGGTACACCCTATACTATGAAAATCTGCTAAGTTCAAAAGAGGACACTAATGTGTGTGATGCTTAAGGAGTGTCACCTCTATAATTAATCCCACTCTACAAGGGTTTTAGATATAAAGTGAAGGACAAATCTTCTCTAAGACAACTAAGAGGAAGAGCATCAATAAGTTTGTTTATGTAAGTATGATTGCAAGTTTGACTTACCCAACTAACCAATGCAAAGATTTGATCATATGTTTTAGACTGGTTAACAAAAATTAATATACCTTCTTATTGAGTCTATGATTGAGTGAAAATAATGATTAATGCATTGTCATCTTAAAGGATGAACATTGTTTCTACCTTCTCTCTCATCCCAATATGCTCTAAAATGTAGTCGGGTCATCCCACAATAATGGGTTACATTTTTTGGCCAAACTTGACATTGAAGTCAACATTTCGAACTAAATATTCACTTTTTGACACCTATAGCCACTAAACCATTAGGAGTTTGGAGATGATGTGAACTAGTGATTTGTGAGATTTTGTTTGTAGATTCTAAATATATTTTTTAAAAAAAATTTGGAGTTAAATAGTAAAAAATTTTGCGTCTCTTTTGATAACTAGTTTTTAATAGTAAACAACATTTTTTTAATGTGATGTGTATTTTGTAGCACATTACTTTTTTTCTACAAAGGATTGAATTCTGATTCTTTTGAATTTACATTGGTAACACTGATATATAGGGCATGCATTTGGTTTCATAATGTTTTGTTGAATATATATTTTTTAATTAAGTTCTGAAGTCAAACCAATTATAATTTAGACATAGACATATTCCGTAAAACATAACTTTTTCTATATGTATCGAAATTCACTTTTTTTTTCTTTTGTTGAAACAAGGACATCAAAACCTAGGGCATAGATATTTTTAAGAATTTTTTTCACTAATTTACTAATTTTCCATGTGTGTAGAATAGAGAACTTGATGTTCGGTGAAAAACCTACATTCACAAGAAATAAAAAATAAATATAATAATCAAATTAAATATATTTAAAATTATACTTTTTGGGAAGCTTATAATAAGGACTACATACTAACAAAATAAAATTTTTAAATGAATACATTTTATCCCCCAAAAGGTAGATCAAAAGTATTTTTTGTCAGCATTTTGATAGGTGTAGAGGAGACTCCATTATAGGTATGGTTTAAAACTAGCGGGGTTCTATCAAAGGGGGTTTGATCAAACCCTCTTAAATTAAAATCCTTTAAATGGAACATTTCAAGGTTGAAATCATTATATTTTCTAAAAATATGTGATTTCAGCAAAAATCAGGATGTCCCATAAAGTGTAACCCATTATTGTGGTAGCACCCAGTTAATAGAGAAAGAATTGTAAGGACATGTTCTAATTAGTCAACAAACATCATTTTGCATGAATCATAATGATGGATCAATGGTAGCATACATGTAGATTGAGAGAAGACTTGACTTGCCAATTGAAATATTAAAAAAGGGAACTCTAAGTTGTTTGTATTGGGTGTTTTGTGAATTTATGCTAACCAAGGTTCTTCTCTTTCAATGTAACAATTTAATCTAACCAATTTGAAATCTAAAACGGATACGTAATTAAAAAAAAATATCAACTCCTTTCAAAATTTGAAATCAATTAGATTGATACTAAGTTGGGAAATGGAAAAGCATAAAAGACAAGAGCAAGGAAGAGATTTTGCATCCTTGGAAATACTAAAGGGTAATGATGATCAACTAGGTTGACATAGGATATTTAGAGAAATGGACTATCTACAAAGTGTGAGCTATCTATGATCTATGTAGGATAAATTCATTGAACCTGGGCGCTAGAGTTAGATGGATCTATAGTGGGGCACTATTGTTAGACTATAACACTAAACTAGGTGTTGGGGTAGGTCTTGGGCATTTGAGTTGGGTGTTGTAGACCCTTTAGGAATGTCTATAAGGTCTCTAGCACTAGATCTAGGGCTAAAGTAGGTATTTAGCATTGAAGTAGGGCATTGGAGACCCTCAAAAGACTTCTAGTTAGACCTATCACTATAGGTGAGCTCTATAGTGAGACTTTCCAGCAATCTAAAATTTATCTAGACAAAATACAACCAAGCGCATGTGTCCTTTTTCATAGAGAGGTTTGAAACTTCTGGTGAATGATATCCTTGATATGTTAGTTCCAAATCTAACAGCAATGTACTTGTAACTACTTTAAAATATTTAAATATACAATTATCAAGCTAGGGGACAAGAGGAAAGAGCTTGGTCATATTAGAGATTGCCTTAGTAGACCCCCTTTTTTGTACTTTCCAACCTCAAAAAAGTTGTTAGTAAATAATTGATGTACATGTGAGGTCCTAAGGTAAAATATTTTAGTGGCGTGTGTAGGTTTTGTCATAAAATGAAAACCCTAGGAGGTTATGCTATGTAAAGTGGGGTTTGTGTGTGTATGGAGGACAAAGTAAAGTGGAGAGTTTGGATTGATTAGAGAGGGATTGGATGGGAAATTTTGAAACTATGGATGATTGAGTGTATATGAAAGGAAAGAGAAATTTTGGATTGATTAGAGTGGAAATTGGAAGGATGAATGGAAAGGATGAAGAGGAATGGAAAGAACAATAAAGGATCAACAATGGTGGATGTAATAATGCTATCGAGGATGAATATTTACAGAATATACTTCACACTTGGGCTCCAAAACCTTCTATCTTATTGTTGCATAGGAAAACTTGGCCATGAATTTGTAAATTATTATGCAGTGGGCCCAACAAATTATTTCCTTGTTCATTTAATCCATCCACATGAATAACATTAGAATCAATCAACTCTCAGATCTTATGCTTAAGTCCCATACAACATTAGTATCATGCCCAAGCACATGATGGTACTGATAGAATGCCTTGGAATCATATCCCTATGGGAGAGGAAGAGAAGTGTCAAGCAAGTGAACATGAGGAAGTGTGAGAAGGTTAGCTACTATGAATCACTACATCATTGATAAATGTGAGTTGGCTAACTTGATGAATTGGAATTTAGGATTAGTTTTAAAAGAAATAGCATTAGAGGAGGTAGAAGAAGAAGTAGCAAAAGATAAATATTGGTCCAAATTATTCTTATTATCTTTTTTCTCTACATTAGTATAATCATCATTGAATTTTTTTGTATGACTTAGAGGGAAATTTGGAAGAAGAAGAATTAAGAATAGAAGAAGTAGAAGGGGGAAGAATAAGAGACAAGATCATGAGATGCATGGTTAGCCTTTTCAATCTTAGTCTCATAATCTCATAATATAGCAAAAAGACCCACAAAATTAGTATACTTTTGAAACATTAACTTCTTCATGATCTTTGGCTGTAAGTTTTCTATGAATATCCATTGTATTTCAATACCTAGTTATTGATTGTGAATTTTGGAAATAATATATTGGAAATGCAATACAAACTCACTTGCATGCTCATTTAGACATCCCTTATAATAGATGAGATATGTGAAATTCACCTCCAAGAGCAATTCAAACTTAGAAGTGGCTCACAAATCCTATGCTAGTGCATCAAAGGTCCCAATAGAGCAATGGGAGATAGAAGAATCAAGCCACTCAAGGGCATGATCCTTAAGTGTTTATGGAATATTTTTAGCAATAAGGGAGTCATCATAAATATAACCTAAACAAGTTGCACTAAATGATTGAATGTGATCTTTTTCTACATTCTCTTAATAAAGGCATGTGAGAAGAGGTGGATAAACTCCCTTATAGATCATGTGAGGAGGATTTGGAGAGTGCCCTCTACATTGATCAAGTTGTTGTTGATAGTTTTGGTGAATGATGGTGTCATAATCTCAACACGTGTCTATGTAATCTTAGACGATGAGGGGAGTTGAAGGTTCAAACTCCACATCCACTTCCACAAAAGAAAATGAAAAATTATCTTCAAAGGAGGTTATGTCATCTAATAAAGAGATATTATATTGTGCATATTGTAAGAGGCAAGGTCATGAAGAATCAATGTGCATAAAAAATAGATTGGTTATATGACACATCTTCTCAAGAAGAATAAGATAGTCATTCCATATTCCTTTTCCACAAATTCTCTACCTTCATCTTGACATATGACTACCAGGTCAAAGAAGCACAAGGAAAAGGGACTTTTTGCATTTGTAGATACTATTATATCTTTAACTCTGGAGATTCACACCACATGGATTCATCATATGAGTTGTTTTCTTCATTTGAGACTTGTATCCACACTTTATGATGGGTAACAACACTTCTATGAGTGTTTGTGGGAGACAGTCAGTTGACATGGGTGAAGGATCATTCAATGATGTCCTTTGTGTACCTTGTCAACTAATCTCCCATCTATATATTAGATTACACATATTAAGACAAGTATGAATGTTGAGTTCACTCCCAATTTTTTGGTCATTCAAGATCTATAGATCAATGATCTTGTTGTAGTTAAGAAGACACGTGATCAATCCATATTTTACACCTTCTCACATTTTACTTCCAATGTTCCTTCAATTCATATTCATACTTAGGCATCTAGTATCGATAATTTTCAAGATGTGTAGTATAGTGATTTGAACCTTAAATTCCTCTCATTGACTAAGATTATAGAGACATGTGCTAAGATTATGAAATCATAATCATCATCTCTTAACTCAACTAAGTTTAAAGTTGCTTTAGTGAGAAATTCTAATGATTCAGTGTAGCGAGACCATTCTTGTTTTCTAGAGGCAATTCATTGGGACAAGTACTTGATAGATCTTTTAGGTTTGTTTTGTAAATCCTACCTTCCAAATCTAGAGGACATCATCAAGGACTCAATTTTTTTCTTTGATGATAGTTACACAATAGTTGTTGTCTCTTCATCTTTGGCTCCCATTCTACAACAATTTTCATAATGTTTTGAGTTTTCATCATCTTTAGTTTAGCTTGGGACTCCTAATCAAATTGTGACACCTTTCAACATTTACATGAAGACAAATGAGCAACATCTAGAGAAATTTGTCTTGTGTTTTCTTACCAAATATTCCTGTAAGGGATGGGGAGATATTTTATAGTTGTCTTTGAGTTTGTTTCTTCCTAAGGGAAGATTTTTTTTAGCAAGCATTAATCATCTTTAGCATTTAGTGTCGAGCATCCACCATTTATGTATAAGACTACACTTTGGGGTGGGGGGATACATCACAAGGTTGTATCCTTCTCGTTCTTCTAGAAAATATCATTTTGTACATGGGTACCTAGCATTGCTACAAATTTCTCAAGACCCATCCATCCTACCCACCTGAGCTATGTCTATGGGGGATATTGGTACATTTTATTTTTCTTGCATTTAGTTAATTACTTTGTTGCATTGCATGCACCTAGGATACGATAGGCTTACTTAGGTAGGTAATATCTCCCTTGCACATGTATAAGTAGGCATCTACCAAGGAAGGTAGTATGAATTCAATAAAGGTGGTTATGCTTTCCCATTTTTGTGGAGATGTACTACACACATGATTACATCTCATATTAACCCACATTAGTTGTGCATTCACATCTCTTGGTTGAGTATTCTATAAATACCCAATTGTAGTTTCTCACTCTTGAGCATCAATATCATTCATTATATTACATTCTCTATTTCTAAATAGCAATCATATTACATTTTGCAATCTTCAATTGTGCTTTTACTATTGTGGCTTGTTTGTTTCATCATGATTTTGGGAAGGTTTGCCCCATCAACAAATCTTACAAATAGTAGTATACACATTTGTGGTTATGATAGATGATTAGTTACTCCTAGGCAAAGTAATAGTCAAAGTTCTAACAACAATGGCTTTGCCTCTAAAATTTTGAAAAGCAATATGAATGCTATAATGGGGTTTATGATACCCCTCCCACTTAAAAGAGTAGAGGATACTATTGTGGAAATATTGATTGTCCTAGTAGGGTGATAACATTATGCAGAGGAACATGATGTAAGGAGTTAATGTTGTTGATTGCCCCCTTTTAGTAATCATTATATATAATGGTTAGCCTCACCATAACAAGTATTCTGATGATAATCCCCAATTCCTATCATTGATAATATGATTTTGATCCTTCATGCTATTGTGGGTTTCCTTATGTCATGACTATAATAATTTTATTTAGAGGCTGTTTGGGGATTAGTAGTAGTTGTTTATTGACATGTTTTAAACTCTCCAGATAACTCTTCTCCTCATATCTATGGGTCCATTTCCTCTCAAAATGTAAACTTAAGGATTTATCAAAATACTTTTCTAAATCATGGTCGAAGAGGCCCCAACTTGCAACATATCTAGTCCAACCCATCCACCTCTTCTATCTCTAGTGGTGTTTCCACCTCTAGTGACCCTATCTTAGCTCCCCTCTTGGACAAAAGGGAAATTCTAATGTGCTTAGCATGGTGGAGTTAGATCCTTTAAGGTCTCACATTCAATAGCCAAGTCTATACTTGATGCTAATGTAGTTTATTTTGGATACATATCCCACTCTTGTGGGCCCATATGATTTAGTGAGGGACCTTAAGTCTACCTTTTCTCACATCTTGTTCATTGATTCTCTTAAGAACTCTCTTTCCCATAAGGTTGTTTTCTTAGAGGCAATAATTTGAAATATTTGAATGACACTACCCTACCTCTTAAGATGTTGGTCAACCATGTTGACCTTGACCTTAACCCACCAAATGCTAAAAATAATGATGTTGAGATAGCAAGAAAAGGAACACTACCTTGAATCTGCAAGTGTGGGTTTATGATATTTGCACAAAGAGGGTGATGGTTGATGGTGAATCAAGAATTAATGTGGTCCCTTTTCCCCCTTGCAAAAGATGGGTTATGGGGAGACCAACATCACAAGATCCCAAAACAACCTTTAAAGATATGATAACTTGAAGGCCACCACCATTGGAAAGATTATTATTCCTACTATCCTCAGCCCCAAGACTATATGTATGGAATTCTATGTTATTAAAAAGGATAGTGGATATAATATTCTTCTGGGTCAGACTTCGATCCACAAAATGAAGGCAATGCCCTCTACCCTATTTCAAGAAATTTGCTTTCTTCATCTAGGGAGTCTTAATAGAAAAAGGGGATCTTGATCCCTTTAGTTTAGTTTGAGTAGAGAAACAAAAATAAGCTCAAAGTTCATGTTAATTTTGAGCTCCTAACAACTCAACTCAATGTTCTTTCTCCCTCCTTTGTTCCTATTAAAATGATTTCCAAACATCAAAAGTTAAGACTCCTATGGCTTAACCAAGAGCTCAATTGTAAAAGAGCAAAAGTCCATGAACCATCTTAGTTTTATTTTAGAAATGACTCTCCCAAGATTGTGTGACTTCTAGAGTAGGATCAACCCTTCATTTTCCCATTTAAAGCATGTCTTTTGGGGACTCATGCCCCTTCTAGTGTCATCACTAATCTTGAGGACTAGGTTCAACTTATTTGAATGGTTGAGCTTTTTGATGAAGAAACTTAGATCTTCTTTAGAGCTCTTCTCATGAGTTTTTGGAACCTCCTCTAGATGCTTCAACTCTACCCACCCTTCCACTAGTACTACACCTGACTCTCCTCCTCAAGGCGAGGAATATACTATATATTATACACGAATCTCATATGGGAAGAGATTATAATTAATGTGATTGATCACCTACAAGTAGAAAAGGTAGTTCAAAAAATTATTGACCTATAGGTGATAGTGTCCCCTTAAGCATGACAACTCCATGCCATAAATATGTGCCCTCACAAAAATGGGTGCTTTAGAGTATGCATTATTTTATGAAAATTAAAACAATCCCTAAAACCTTTGAAGAGTTGTGTGAGTTCATGAATGCAGTTGCCCTATATAAGTATTGCATTCCAAACTATGAGGTTATCATTGAGCTCTTGAGAGATTGTATAAGAAGTGGGTTATCTCTTCATTAGACTAAGCACCATAGGTGGTCTATCAAATTTCTATAGGAATTTATAAAATATTTAACGAGGGTCATACCAGATAGTAGAAGATCTAGATAGTGGCACCTTTCATTTATGCACTATGTTAGGCAAGGAGTTTTCTATAACCATAAACACCTTCCAATAAAAAGATATTATATTTAAATTATGTCATGTACTTAGCATTTCATACTAGCATAGTCTCCCATTCTATCTAAAGCATAGATTTGGCTTTTAGTAGTCTTGAGGAACTAGTTGTGTCTTTCTTGGACTTTGTCTCCTTTGCTTCACATATTAACATCCATCATCTTCTTTTTTATCCTTATAAACATATATTACCTTTAAGTAGAGGCTTTGTGATCAGTCCATGTTTGATCTTTCCCACTTTTCCCATGACATCCAATATCACATGTTCATTCTAGATGATAATAAAAAACCTTCCTAGTTCTTACCTAATCAAGAGTTAATCCCAAAGATCCCAACTTATTGTGAGTCGTATTGACAAAAGGATCATCATAATCCATTCTTGTAAAAAAATAACTCTCTCACCTTCTTTGTCCTTTGATGATGGGACCTCATATATTACTAGCTCAATGGGAGTAGAGAAAGGGGGATCAAACAAAAAGTGAAAAATAATAAAATTCAAAAGCATTTCATTCCAAACTATGAGTTATCATTGAGCTCTTGAGAGATTGTATAAGAAGTGGCTCACCTCTTCATTGGACTAAGCACCATAAGTAGTTTGTCAAATTTCTATAGGAATGTCTGATATATTTAAGGAGGGTCATACCACATGGTAGAAGATCCAAGTAGTGGCACCTTTCATTTATGCACTGTGACAAGCAAGGGGTTTTCTAAAACCATAAACACCTTCCATCTAAAAAGGTATGATATATAAATTATGTCATGTACTTAGCATTTCATACTAGCACAGAATCTCATTCTATCCATAGCATAGCTTTGGCTTTTAGTAGTCTTAAGGAACTAGTTGTGTATTTCTTGGACTTTGTCTAGAGTTCTACTTCACATATTAACATCCATCATCTTCCTTTTCAACCTTATAAACATATATTACCTCATGTTGAGTAGAGGCTTCATGATCAATCCATGTTTGATATTTCCCACTTTTCTCATGGCATCCAATATCACTTGTTCATTCTAGAGGCTAATAGAAAAACCCTCCTAGTTCTTACCTCATCAAGAGTTGATCCAAAAGATCCCAACTTATTGTGAGTCATATTAACAAAAGGATCATCATAAGTTGTTCTTGTAAAAAAACTCTCTCCTTCTTTGTCCTTTGATGACGGGACCTCACATCTTACTAGTTCAATGGGGATAGAGAAAGGGGGATCAAACAAAAAGTGTAAAACTTCAAAGCAAAAGAAAATACAAATTTGAGAGTCAAGAAAATCATAGCAAAAACAAAGGAAAGAAACTTGATGGCATACAAATGCATTCCTTACCACAACTACTTTAGGAAGATCCTCTTGATTTATATTTTCCCTCCCCTTTTTCAAATCTATTAGCTAATCTTATGGTGAGATAGTGAGTTAAGGAGATCTATTCCCATTTTTTAGATCTTTCATAGACTAAGATAATATTTTATTCATAATTCCATCCCCATCACTATTCTCATCCCTAGATCATTTGTCTTCCTACATCTTGGGAGTCCAAGAATGTTCGTCAACAACCACTCAACCTACCTTGAGCAAGTTTTTACATTAGTATATGTATATAGTCCTTGCATTGATAATTGTACATCACACCTTTCTGTTGCATCTATGATTAGCATTAGCATTAACTGCCATGATCTTGTCTCTATTTGTTTTGTATGTTGATTGTGGGAAAATAGCAACATGCTACCACAAGGTAAGTACAAGTAAGTATGGGTCTATGACCCACCTCCCACCTATGTTTTGAAAGGTAATGATTGCCTAGTTATGAAACATGCCCACTCTAAGGGGGCAATATTTAAGTACCCATTTTTTCAGCATGTTGCATCAAGTCAACATTTTCATCCAATAATGTTGAATTTTTTCACAAAAGCATTGTGTAGTGCACACAAGTTATATTGGTTTCTTCTCCACTCCCTAGATTGTCATGCTTTTAGATTATCCTCCTAGTTAGCTTTAACATCCCTCTAAACCCCTCAAACCTTGCTTGCCATGTTTACATGTTTTTTGGACTCAAATTTTATTAGTTTTAACATCTATGAAAAAATCATTGTGATAACTTCATGACTACTCCAATGGTTTCACTTCCAACATGATGGTCTCATGAACACTATGTTGATTTTAAAACCACACATTCATTGAAAGTGACAATTTTTCTTGGTTTGGATGAAAAAGTAAAAATAACATTGTTTTGTCTCCTTTATTTGACTTGTAATTCCTTACTGTTGATAACTGAGAGGGGGGGGTGAATCAGTTATCCTAATTATTTCCCTCTTTGAACTTTCTTATTAATTAATGCAGCATTGAATCAAACACAAAAACATTACCATGAAATAAGAAACACATGACACAGTATTTTTGACGTGGAAACCCTGTTAAGGGAGAAAACCATGGGGTGATTAACCCAAAGATTATTCTCTGTTAGAAGAATAGGGAATTACAAAAATGGCACTTGCCAATTAGGGCTCACTGCCCGAGCACACTGCTCACAAGAGGCCCACTGCCTACAAGGAGACACACTGTCTACAAAGTGATAAGAATCACAGTCTTGAACTGATTGGAAGCATCTACATATGCTGGAGTTCAGTTCCGGTTAGGCTCAGTACACTGATCTGCTGCACTTCATCTTTCCTCTGTTCTTTATTCTGCTATCCTTTCACATACCGGATCTTTCTTATTATTTCTGCTCTATTCTGCACTTATTCGCATACACCATCACACAAATACACACTTCACAACTAAATCCATCCTCTATATATATCTGCACAAGTAATTTCATCACCTTTCTAGTCGGCATCCGGAACAGTCTAGTTTCTTACAAACTCTGTTCTGTCGGCTGAATCCTTGTTCACCAAGCAATGCGGATCAAGCATATACTTGTAGATATCATTAATCATGTCGGCCAAACATGATTCATGCCTTCACAACCTTTACCATCAACAGTAACACATCCGGAAAATAGTCTGATACTCTGTCAGTCAGTTCTTCCTCTGTTCTCACTGTCTCTCAGGAATCCGGTACTCAACTATTCATATCTTTTTCTTTGTTCATCACCGGAGGCTAAATCCTTGTAATATACTGCTCAAGGTAGTCCTCTTGACTTCCCCAAATCTGCACTGCACCAAGACACTTCTTCTGAGAGATCCGGACCAATTTGTCGGACCTTGCCACATGCTCTGTTCTTGTTCACCGGACCACAACAATCTTCATTCTGACTTCCGGTAGAGACACACCATGACTTGTGGATATGTGGGATGACCTTTGTTGCCATCAATGACAACAACCATGAATCCATATAGTGTCTCTTGCCAACAATCTCCCCCTTTGGCATTGATGGCAACACTTAGTGAAAAATGACTAAGTGTTTACACTATGCTCCCCCTTGGCTGATGCTCTATCTTTATATACAATTTCTGGAACTCCCCCTTAGTTGGATTCCTCATTTTTCACTGCTCCTCACTCCCCCTTTGACATCAATGGCAAAGGGTAGGGTCTGCACACCAAAATTTTCAAAAATTTTCTATACATAGCCGCATATTTACATACTCACATATACTGAAGAATGTCTGCAAAGGATGTCTTCAATTGGATCAGTTCTGTAGCCCAACTTTGCTTCATTCTATCCAAAATTGAAATGTGACCACTCAACAAAAATGCAAAAGCTTCTGCCCTCTTGAGATCTGTCGGATCATTTGTTTGGGCGGTGGTCTGAGCATCACTGATGGCCTCATGCATAGTTTCTAACTTAGGGATTATAATCCTTCTAAGTTCTCCCATCCGGTTAGTGATATTCTTCCTTTCCTTCTCAAGGTTCTTTATTTCATTCAAGACTGCAATAGTCTGACATTCTTGATTTACTATGGAGGAAGAGAGAGGATCAAAACTTTGAGATAAACTTTGTAGTTTGTCCTGTTCCTCTTTTATTTTCTTATCAATTTCTGCTGTTGCCTTTGACCAGGATATACAAAATTTGTAAATGTCACCGCCATCCTTAAGAGCATTTTCTAAGCTCTTTATTCCAATACTCATATTTCTCCTATCGTTAGAGATTAATCCTAATACTTCTGAAAATCTTTTATCCAAAAATTCCTTCCGGACCTTTTCTTCAGCTGATTTTTCTAGAGATTCAAAATGTGTACTAACACTGCTGACTAAGGTTTTGAGATTACCGGAAGAGGAGGCTGTCAGATCTATCTGGATTGATGGCATAATCTTTACAAGCACTCCGGAAGCAGCCTCTATCAACTCACAGTCTTCCATATGAGACTTTAGGAGTTTTTCATTTGCCTTGGCATTTGCAAATGAAGCTATCTTCATTGTTTGTACCAGAGAGAGAGATTCAAAGTCGAATGGGCCTTTTAGAAGCTCCGGTTCATCAATCTCTAAAGTTTCTTGGCTTAGAAACTTTTGGACAGTTTGTGCAGTGTCTCTTGCCGGAGACAGATGTTTCTTTTCTTCTGCAGTTTTGTCCTTAGGAGTCTTATCTCCTTCCACATTCTTACCACTTACAGTTGTGGTTTTCTCTGTTAGATTTTTCTCTTTCTCTGTATCCTTGGTGCTGTCAACCTCTTTTTCTTTTTCTGCTGCTTCTTTCTCCTGTAATTTCTCTGCTTCTTGGGATCCGGAGACTGTAGGAGAAGCCGGAGAAGAGATGTTAGTCTGTTCAGGTGGCACTTCTTCCGGAGCAGATGATGTAGCTGTTTCTGCACCTAAGTCCTCTGTAATAGGAATGTTGAACCTTTTGAATGTATTCCAGAGGATCTCTTCAGTGTCCTTGGCTACTTTGTCGGTTTCACCAAGCATAAGCTGATTCATCCTTGCTTTGCTTCTAAATTCATCCTTGCAATCCTTGAATATCATGTTCATTGTTTTGTGATCAATTGAAGGGTATAGCTGAATAGCTATCTGTTCCCTGATCTCAAGGTCTTTTGCCATGGCATTATTTTTTCTTATTTCTAGTTCCATCTCTAGACTCTTTGGAATTTCAGAGATAATCTCAATAAAAGCTTTATTGTAGATGTTCAAGTACCTTATTATAGCTTCCTGCAGGATCTTTTGATCTACCTCATTGTAGTCATCATAGAATTCAGCCACCGGTTGAAGGTTCCCATCCACAGTGACTGATTTGACTACACTGTCTAGAGACAAGGTGGGCTTTTCAGAAAGTTCTTTTGTTATTTCTTCCTTGTCTCGGCCAGAAGAGGATTTACCGGATTCTTTCTTTTTCTGTTTCTTTATTTCTTTCACTCCCTCATCTGACTCAGTTTCTTCTTCATCCTTTTGGCTTTGATAAGCTCTTGAGGCTTTTGTCTTGGATCTCTTACCGGATCCCTGGACTTCCGGTTTTGAGCTTTTGGTTTTGATAGGAGTGGATCCTTTAGATGATCTGGTCCGGGTTGAGGATTCCACCGGAGCACTTTTCTTGCTTTTCTTTTCTGCCTCTTTCCTTTCTTCCTCAGATTTTCTTCTCTTTTCCAGGCTGGCATGAAGTGCCTCTTTTGAGATGCCTAGGCCTTGAGCAATATGCTCAACTTCTTTTCTTACCTTCCTCTTTATCTCCGGTTCCCTGAGTTCTACATGTATCTTTACACTCAGCTCCTCAAATGTTCCAAACCTTTCTGCCTTTGGATCTTTGGGCTGACTTAGCATGTGTTGAACATGCAGCTCCACTATTTGGTCATCCACTTCATACCCCATGGGCATGATCCATACAGTTCTTGGTTCTACTGCCTCCATTAGACACTGATCTGTTTCTACCATGAAGCATACTGTGTCTTTGTAATTTTCAACAAGGGATTGGGGTATTCTTTCTCTTGCATGCATCATGCTTTGGAAGTTCTTGAAGTATCCCCATAGAGCTGTATTTCTTGCTTTAGCATCCCCAAGTCCATGCAAATAGTCTCTGATTTGGATGGCAACCGGTCTGTCATTCTGCCATATCCATCCACTGGATCCGGGAAGCTCATTCATGTAGTAAAAGAAGAGACAAAGGATCAGATTGCCATACTTGAAGGAGTTTTTCTTGTCCTTCTTAATCTTCTGCAGATTTTCAAAGAGTTGGTTTACAAGAAGCTCACACAAGTCATAGTCTGCATTCTCCTTTAACATTTGATAAGCTTTGTAGATTGCAGTTCCCGGTACTGAATTTTCCCTACTGGAGTGATAGATTTTGTAACCAATTATCATAGATGCAAATTTGACATCCGATTCAGTGATGTCATCAACTGTCATAGCTCTCTTATCAAACTTGGATCCGGTTGCATCACTAACTATCTGATTTTTGACAGACTTGAGAACAGGTAATCCACCGGATGAGTGCAGACCGGTTACAGCCCTAATTGCATCTTTGGTGATCTTGAAGGGCTTGTTCAACCATAGGAAGTTGTCATGTACTCTACTTAGTGCATACCGGACCCATTCATCTTCTTCAAAACAGGGGAAATGAATGCACTGTGCAAAGTGTTTGTCCCGGATGGCTTTGTACTAAGGTTTGATCTCAAAGGAGTCATCTATCAATTGTTTGTGATAGATATCCATCAGTTTTGATTCTCCAAAGTCTTCAAGATTCACATGGATGTAAACCCTAATATCTTCCGTATGCAATACACCATGAGGAACACTAGAGAAGGCTCCTAGTGGATCTACCTCCAATGATTTGTAAGGATGTTTCTTGAATGTGGGACGAGGTCTATCAGAGATCTTAACTATATTCGGAGTAGCCATTCTTCAAAGATTTGCAGTGAGATAATGAAAACGGAGAATACCTTATGCACCTTCGGTTTGCACGGAGTGGTTGGATTGATTTCTTTATGCAATGACTTCGGCAAGAGATCTTTGGTGTGCTTGATGAATCTTGTTGCAGAGCTCCGCTTTTCGCTTCTTCTTGGATGTGGAATGATCAAATGATTGTTGAGAAATCCCTTATATCATTTCGCAAAACCCTAATATCTGTTTGCAATAAATGCTTCACCTATATTATTCTGGTTTGCCTTGTCCAGATAGCTTGGAGTATCCCGGATCAGTCCTGATCTATGAACATCATGCGGATCTTTCAATCATGAATAAATCGAGATAACACATCACAAGGACATCCCAAACACTCTGTCCAATCCGCAGAATAAGACAATGCACTTTCGGATCTCTCCGGACCTTTTTGTAATCCTCTGTCATTCCGGAGCATCTCCCGGAACAGGTCTTACTTGATCGATCACAGCTTCTTCACATCTCCATGCGGACCTCTGAAATCTTATCTGGATCATCTCAAGACTTATATCTTTAAACCCTTTACTCCGCATCTTGTGCCACATCCGGCACCACTTGATTGGCTGGGGGAACAGGATTTTCTTTGAGTCTCCCCCTGAGCCAGAGCTCATTTTTTAATTTCTGGAAGAAATATCAGCACCAGAGTCTGGTGCGGATCCAACCTCTACATTCTCTGAACTTTTCTTCACCCAAATCTTGCTCATCTGATTCCTAACTTCATCCGCATTCATCTTTTGTTTACCCTTGTCTTGATTCTGATTATACACCGGACCTCTTTTGTCTTGATTCTTGCTTCTGCAGACTTTAGCATTATGACCGGACCTATTACAGATTTGGCAAATAACATTTCTTTGCATATTTGACTGATAACCTCTTGATCTGCATTGATTAGCCATATGATCTATTCTATTGCATGTAAAGCATCTACCTTTGAATGATTTGTTTACTTGCATATTTCTGCATTCATGGGATTTGTGTCCATACCTTTTGCAGTTAAAGCACTATCCAGAGAAGGATGAATTAATCTGATTCATTCTCTTTATGCACTGATTAGCTTTGTGACCAAAGTGGTTGCAGCTGTGGCAGTATCCATTGAAGGATGGATATCTTTGAGCATTGGGCTGTCTTACCGGAGGTCTTCTAGGCCTATTCCTTGGATTTTCTGATCCAAAATTCTTTTGACCGGATCCGGAGCTTTCTCCTTTCTCATATCCCAAACCATACTTGTCATCTGTCCTCTTTTGACTTCCAAGAAGAACTTCAAGTTGAGCAGAACTTATCTTGAATTTCTCTTTATATTCATTTGTTGTTTGAAGGTCTCTTTTGAGAGAGACAATTTGATCCTCAAGTTTTTCTTCATTATCTTTGGCATCTTCAAGATTAGATTCAAGATGTCTGATAATCCTGTCCATCTGGTGGCATTCTTCTGATTTTTCTTTAAGAGATTGTCTTAGATTGTCTTCAGCTTTTCTTTTTTCTTCAATCTCTTGAGTAAACTTTATAGTTCCTGATTCCATTTCATGTCTTAACACAATGACTTCTTTTGATAACTTTTCACATAACTTGGTTTGCTCAGTCAATTCTTCATTTGTATTGCTTTCTTCACTTTGTCTTGCCAATTGTTGGAGCAGCTCCTTTCTCTTTTTCATAGAGAGACTTAATTTGTCCTTTAATTCTTTCATGAATTCATCAGCCTGTCTGAGTCTTTCCTTTAATTCATTGACTTCAGAGTTTGACTGTTCAAGATCCTCAAGGGCAGTCTTGAGTTGCTCCTTTAAGCCATATGCATCCATTTGAACTCCCAGATCTTCCTCAAGCTGTTAGGCTCTATTAGGAGGAACTTAGCTCTGATACCAATTGTTGATAACTGAGAGTGGGGGGGGGGTGAATCAGTTATCCTAATTATTTCCCTCTTTGAACTTTCTTATTAATTAATGCAGCATTGAATCAAACACAAAAACATTACCATGAAATAAGAAACACATGACACAGTATTTTTGACGTGGAAACCCTGTTAAGGGAGAAAACCACGGGGTGATTAACCCAAAGATTATTCTCTGTTAGAAGAATAGGGAATTACAAAAATGGCACTTGCCAATTAGGGCTCACTGCCCGAGCACACTGCTCACAAGAGGCCCACTGCCTACAAGGAGACACACTGTCTACAAAGTGATAAGAATCACAGTCTTGAACTGATTGGAAGCATCTACATATGCTGGAGTTCAGTTCCGGTTAGGCTTAGTACACTGATCTGCTGCACTTCATCTTTCCTCTGTTCTTTATTCTGCTATCCTTTCACATACCGGATCTTTCTTATTATTTCTGCTCTATTCTGCACTTATTCGCATACACCATCACACAAATACACACTTCACAACTAAATCCATCCTCTATATATATCTGCACAAGTAATTTCATCACCTTTCTAGTCGGCATCCGGAACAGTCTAGTTTCTTACAAACTCTGTTCTGTCGGCTGAATCCTTGTTCACCAAGCAATGCGGATCAAGCATATACTTGTAGATATCATTAATCATGTCGGCCAAACATGATTCATGCCTTCACAACCTTTACCATCAACAGTAACACATCCAGAAAATAGTCTGATACTCTGTCAGTCAGTTCTTCCTCTGTTCTCACTGTCTCTCAGGAATCCAGTACTCAACTATTCATATCTTTTTCTTTGTTCATCACCGGAGGCTAAATCCTTGTAATATACTGCTCAAGGTAGTCCTCTTGACTTCCCCAAATCCGCACTGCACCAAGACACTTCTTCTGAGAGATCCGGACCAATCTGTCGGACCTTGCCACATGCTCTGTTCTTGTTCACCGGACCACAACAATCTTCATTCTGACTTCCGGTAGAGACACACCATGACTTGCGGATATGTGGGATGACCTTTGTTGCCATCAATGACAACAACCATGAATCCATATAGTGTCTCTTGCCAACACTTACTCGCATAAACCTCTTTGTAAATCCTCCTTTGCCAACCCCTAGTGCCTCAAAAACCCATTTTCCCTTCATTTGCAAGTCCTCACACAAGAAAGAAGCTAATTTCTCACAAGAGCTCTAACTCTACAACTTATTCCACCATTAAAGCGCCTCCGAGATAGATCTCTTTCCCTTTATCTCTATTTAGATCTTTGTTCAACCTAGTTTGCTTGCCTCTAGGTATTATCCATAGACTAAAGAAGCAACCAAACAAGGGATTTGTGATGTTGTGGAATGCTCTCAAAATGAATTTCACAATTTTCTTCTTCTTTAGCAATCAATCTAGCTTTGAATCCATGTACACATAGTACACATTTGGATGGATTAGGTTATTTTCATTTAGTAATCAATTTAGTAGTGTTTTGTTAGTGTTTAGTTTATTATTTTACTATGTGTGCTTAGATTAGTTTACAATAGTTTTGTTTTGTGTGTTTTGTTTGTTCTTCTTGATTGATTCAATTTTTTAGAGCTTCCAAGCTCTCCCTAATCAGCACAAACCTCTCTAGGGGTCTATCCTGCAAATAGGGATTATGTCCTTCCCCTTTTGGCTAGAAAATTACATTCCAACTCTCCCATTGCCATGCCAAGAACCATGTTCTTCCTCCTTTTAGTTGGAACTTCACATTCCATCTTTGTTTTGTCAAGAAAATACCTTCTAAGGTTTCTAATTTGCTATTGATTTGTTGTCTCCTATTCTAGACAACCTCTTGACCATTAAGATTTGTATTGTTGCCTTCGTGAGAACTTCACAAAGCTTCTCCTTTCCCGATCCTAGACTTGGACACTCCATAAACACTTCAAAAACATATTGATATGCATTGGCAGTCATCTTGCGGGGTATTTGTATCCTTCAAAGGTAATATTGATCATTGTCCTACACTATGGATAGTTGATACAATCTAGATTTGACTGTTAAATCGTTATATTAACTTGCTATGTATTGAATATTGTTTAATCCATAATTTATAGCCTTCCAAGGCTCTTTTGTTCACTACCCCTTACTCATGGCAACCCATATGTACTTGAACTTCACCTTTAAATATTGAGCAAGCTTGCCAAACTTTAAACATTGATTTATACATTTTTTTTATTGCTTTCTAGAGCATGTCATTCATTGTCCACGTTGTTTGTTATCATTTATATGTTGATTAGCATTATTAGACAACTTTTAAACAAATCTAGATCTTGCTTGTACATTGTTATCAATTGAAGAATCCATCATACTTCAATTTGGGCATTGAATAGAACCTTTACTTGCTTATTTCTAAATCCAACCCAAGTAGGACAACAATACATGGGATTTCATATTAATTTTTTGCATTATTTGAATATTGTTATTATCGTTAACTCACTAGGAATTACTCTAGACTTACGTCCTTGAGCAATTAGGCATATTGCTTGCATTCTAGTTTGCATTGAATAGAAAGATTGCATTGTCATTATATCATTTAAACAAACCAAAATATTATTTTCTCTCTTTCAGACAAAATAAAATATTACATTAGTAAAAATCATTCAGAGAAGGAGCATATGGGAAATTTGCACTTATAAATTGCATTCACATAGTCGCATTTCATCTAGGCAAAAAATGTATTTGTTGCATAGTAGTTAGCAAACATTATTAAACCAAAAAACTCAAAAATAATAAAACATTTTGAAAAAGAAAAAAAACTTGCCAGACTCATTGTTGTGTTCCCACAGATCCATTTTCCTTGGGATCAAACTAAATTTATTGAGGAACTACATGAAGAAGGTCTTTCACCACCTCCTATGGATTTACTCTGCTTGAACTTGAGGCCTTTGACTTAGCTCATGTAGAGCCCATTAAGCCACTATTACTGAGGTTTGATCCTCTGCAATAACTTGCTAATGACTTTTCCTATTAGCGCCTCCCATCACCACTTTCTTATTCCCTTGAGAGTTTAGAGATGAACGATTCCATCGAGAGCTAGAGATGAATGCTTCCCAAAAGCACCTTCCATGAACATTTTTCATTACCTCATGAGGATCTTGAGATTCATTGATCTATTCATAGTTCTCTTATCCTTGTGATTGCTTTTGTTGATCAAACGATATGTTGTAGCCATAAAATGTATATGGAAAGCATTGATCTTATCCAAACAAAGCCATATATGAATTCTATCATTTTGTTAAGATAACTCACCTTGGTCTGATAGGACTCACTCTTGAGGTCTCTTAAAGGGTGGTCCTAGAGCCCCAAATTTGAGTCCTTAACTAGATATCTATTTAGGACTTTGTGGCTTGCTCTAGCACGACCCCAAGAAGTTGCATGGTGTTAGAATTCCCTAAAAATATTTTCAACATACACATAGTTCCCTACCTTGAAATCTTTATTTCCCTATCCTAATTTGTTTTTTAATGCACCTGGTAAACTTTTTAATGTATGTAAGATCTTATTCTCCCTCTCATTTAGGCACAAGATATTGGAGTCACTCAATTCAAAGCACACATCACATGGCATTTTTAGGACAATTTTAGTGTTATGTGCTTCCACTTTCCACTAAGCCATTGGTTACAGCTCAACGTGATAATGCTTCCACGTTCCGAATATTGCGGGGGTCCAAAACAAAAGAAAAAGTTTTGCCAAGGAAAAATAAAATAAATAAAAAACAGGTGTCGGAGAAAACATTTGTCAAATATACATTTTATTTTTTCACAACTAGAAATACATGGGAAAAGCAATTGAAGTAACGGAATTGAATTGGATACAGATCAACGCGGCATATTTTCTTTTGGAGCCCTCCGTACTCGGTGTGAATCCCTGTATATAACAACCAAATCTGCTACATTTGTAACGCATTGTCTTTTCCTCTTCACTGGGTTTCTGGATACCAATTTTTTTGTTTCAAGGCAGAAAGAGGGAGATCTAGCACTGTTGCAAATGGCGAACATGGGAGCAGTAGCAGTGATCTGCCTGTTGGCTCTGTTGGGTGTGGCTCGTGCCTCTGATAACTTTTCTGTGACAGGCAAGGTCTACTGTGATAACTGTGGTGCTGGTTTCCCAACTAGAATCTCTCCAGCTATTGCTGGTAAGCATTTTCCAGCTACATTTTCCATTTTTACTCATTTGGGTGTTTTGTTTTCTGCCTTCTGAGCTTCCAAAAGACCAGATCTGATATGCAATGCTCTGATACCTTTTAATGCGGTTTATGGAAACACCTTCATGTGTTTTTTTTGTGGGCACTTTGTGATCAGTGTAATGCTGTTTACTTGACATTGGATTCATATAAGTTACGGCTTATATTTAATGGATCTGATGTGTTTCTTGAATGTTGTCCTTATGGGTATTATATTTTTTCAAATGTGTTTGAAGTATAATTTCACTGCACTTTGGGGTTTAAAATGAAGATTTCACTCTTCAGTGTTTGGTATGCGTGGATTTGGAAAAACTGATCTAATTGAGGGGCTTTTGTTAAATGGAATTTCTGTAAGTTGGGTAGGGGTTAGTTACATGTATTAGATTTGCTTCTGATAAGTTATAGTTATTTACAGGTGCCACAGTAGCAGTGCAATGCAATCATAAAGATGGAAAACGAACCTTTTATGCAAAAGGAGTGACTGACAAGGATGGGAAATTCAGCATCCCTGCAGCAGGTGAGCGTCCCCATGAACTGTGCAAGGCAGAAGCCCTGAGCAGCCCTGATGCAAAATGCAACATTCCATCAGAAGTCAACCATGGTCCGGTTTACTTAACCCACAACAATGGTATCAATTCTGATGAGAGAATAACTGGCCCTTTTTCTTTCAAATCTACTGAGAGGAACGCTGAGTGTGCAGTAGTCATGGCTGAATATAATATCTAAGATTTGCATCATTTTAGCCAAGAGGAACATATGGCTTTCCTACCGTTTTTGTTTTTCTGTGCATCTTAGTAGATGTGTGGCAACAGGGTTGCCGAATCTTTGATCAAGTAAAAAGGAGCAACCTTCTTATGAGTCAATACCATCAACGAAGCGACAATCTCCACAAATTTAAGATGTTGATAAAAAAAATGAAGTGAGCGCATCTATTCTAGGGCAATGCTTATACATTAGTATGAAAGTGCAGAAATAGTAAAAGGAAATAGAAAGGAAACGATCAGCTGGCGATCCTAAAACTATAAAGTGTTGATCGAAGTTTGGTCGAGATAACTCGTCACAATTAGCAGGTGTTAAAGAGAGCTTCTCATTATTATAGAGAATATGTATATTCTGCTGTTGATAATTTCCAAGTATGGAAGGTACCTTTGATGAGGATGCGGGGATTTTCAACATGAGCAGACAGAACAAACCAACGTCCTCATGTTGAAAACCACCGCATCCAAATTGAATGTATTTTCCATAGTTGGAAATTATCAGCAACAAAATACGCATATTCTCTATGATAATGATAATGAGAGGCTCTTTTTAACGTCTGCTAGTTGTGGCGAGTTATCTCAACCAAACTTCGATCAATGTTTTATGGTTTTAGGATCGCCGACCTCAAGTCTGGGGCTGCTCAACTTGATCGTTTTCTTATGGAGCATCTCAAGTTTCTCTTGTTGATTAGCTTTGTATTCAAAGCTAATTCTTCTTGGTTGTGCAACAAAGGAGTAGATTTCACTCAGTAATGGGTGAGTAAGCAAAGACAAAAAAATGTATGTGAAAAGGAAAATTGCAATTTTGTTCCATTTGCATGAGCAAGTAAGAGATGAAGCATGTATAATTAAGTATGGGTAGAGCATGTGCTTAAGTGAGCCCCAGACTCCACGCTGGCGATCCTGAAACTATAAAGTGTTGATTGAAGTTTGGTTGAGATAACTCGTCACAATTAGCAGGTGTAAAAGAGAGCTTCTCATTATTATTATCATAGAGAATATGCATATTCTGTTGTTGATAATTTCCAAGTATGGAAGGTACCTTCGATTAGGATGTGGGGATTTTCAGCATGAGCAGACAGAACAAACCAACGTCCTCATGTTGAAAACCACCGCATCCAAATTGAATGTATTTTCCATACTTGGAAATTATTAGCAACAAAATACGCATATTCGCTATGATAATGATAATGAGAGGCTCTCTTTAACGTCTGCTAGTTGTGGCGAGTTATCTCAACCAAACTTCGATCAATGTTTTATGGTTTCAGGATCGCCGACCTTGAGTCTGGGGCTGCTCAACTTGATCGTTTTCTTATGTAGCATCTCAAGTTTCTCTTGTTGATTAGCTTTGTATTCAAAGCTAATTCTTCTTGGTTGTGCAACAAAGGAGTAGATTTCACTCAATAATGGGTGAGTAAGCAAAGACAAAAAAATGTATGTGAAAAGGAAAACTGCAATTTTGTTCCATTTGCATGAGCAAGTAAGAGATGAAGCATGTATAATTAAGTATGGGTAGAGCATGTGCTTAAGTGAGCCCCAGACTCCACGCTGGTGATCCTGAAACTATAAAGTGTTGATCGAAGTTTGGTTGAGATAACTCGTCACAATTAGCAGGTGTAAAAGAGGGCTTCTCATTATCATTATCATAGAGAATATGCATATTCTGCTATTGATAATTTCCAAGTATGGAAGGTACCTTCGATTAGGATGCGGGGATTTTCAGCATGAGCAGACAGAACAAACCAATGTCCTCATGTTGAAAACCACCGCATCCAAATTGAATGTATTTTCCATACTTGGAAATTATCAGCAACAAAATACGCATATTCGCTATGATAATGATAATGAGAGGCTCTCTTTAACGTCTGCTAGTTGTGGCGAGTTATCTCAACCAAACTTCGATCAATGTTTTATGGTTTCAGGATCGTCGACCTTGAGTATGGGGCTGCTCAACTTAATCATTTTCTTATGGGGCATCTCAAGTTTCTCTTGTTGATTAGCTTTGTATTCAAATCTAATTCTTCTTGGTTGTGCAACAAAGGAGTAGATTTCACTCAGTAATGGGTGAGTAAGCAAAGACAAAAAAATGTATGTGAAAAGGAAAACTGCAATTTTGTTCCATTTGCATGAGCAAGTAAGAGATGAAGCATGTATAATTAAGTATGGGTAGAGCATGTGCTTAAGTGAGCCCCAGACTCCACGCTGGCGATCTTGAAACTATAAAGTGTTGATCGAAGTTTGTTTGAGATAACTCGTCACAATTAGTGGGTGTAAAAGAGAGCTTCTCATTATCATTATCATAGAGAATATGCATATTCTGTTGTTGATAATTTCCAAGTATGGAAGGTATCTTCGATTAGGATGCGGGGATTTTCAGCATGAGCAGACAGAACAAACCAATGTCCTCATGTTGAAAACCACCACATCCAAATTGAATGTATTTTCCATACTTGGAAATTATCAGCAACAAAATACGCATATTCGCTATGATAATGATAATGAAGGGCTCTCTTTAACGTCTGCTAGTTGTGGCGAGTTATCTCAACCAAACTTCGATCAATGTTTTATAGTTTCAGGATTGCCGACCTCGAGTCTGGGGCTGCTCAACTTGATCGTTTTCTTATGGAGCATCTCAAGTTTCTCTTGTTGATTAGCTTTGTATTCAAAGCTAATTCTTCTTGGTTGTACAACAAAGGAGTAGATTTCACTCAGTAATGAGTGAGTAAGTAAAGACAAAAAAATGTATGTGAAAAGGAAAATTGCAATTTTGTTCCATTTGCATGAGCAAGTAAGAGATGAAGCATGTATAATTAAGTATGGGTAGAGGATGTGCTTAAGTGTTGTGAGAATGTGTATTTTTCTTCCATGGCAATGTAATTCATTGTAGGATATAAAACTTGTACCACTTGTAGCAAGTCGGGAGGAATTTTTATTTAATCCATTGTAGCATGCTTTGAGCATCACAAGAGTTGTAGTTTTAGAACAAGCTAATACATATAGAGATCTCACAAATAGGAGGAATTTTCTAATATCCAAAATTTAAGCTTTTATGGGGTCAAAAGCTCCTTTTAGAAGGGAGGTGTGATCCAAATGGATCATGAAGTTTTAATAAAAATGTACAAACGTGAACACATTAGGTAATCTTGAATAGAAAAGTAAAAAAGTATTTCGTTGAGACCACAATTGCAGACTCGGTTGCATTTGTAGTAGCATCTTAGACTATGTTAAATGGAATATGAAATGAAAAGGTGACTATACAACTTCCAACTTCCAAGGTGGTTCTTCTATTGCTCAGGAGCGTAATCTAGCACCAATGGCAATTATAAAACGAGGAGAAAAGATTGGTTTTAAAAATGAAGGGAAGACAAGTGTATGTTGTAGCTTCCATATTTAAAAGGGAGAACAATTGTATGTTGCATCATCCAAAAAGAAAAGCTAAAGCAACTATAGGTTTGACAAAGGATTGGAATACCTTTATACTTGTTCATTCATGAGTAATATACTCGAGTAGAAGAGCAATTGCCTCTACCAACTAGATTTTTCACCCCTTATTGGGGTTTTCCCAACTCATATATTGTGTTATGTTGCAACTATTTCCTTTTTGTATATAGCAACATATTAATTTCTCCATTAATGGTTGTCATTTATTTTAAATTAACATAATACAAATTCTTAGTTTTGTGAGTTCTATAGGCATAGGTTTTTAAAAATTAGAGATCAAAACCCTAAACACCAAACCTTGAATATTATAAACCCTACATCCTTTAAACCCTAGATACCCAAACCCTACTTCTTAAGCTTGAAACCTCAAACACTATTAAACCCTTAGTTAACACCAAGCTTGAAACCCAAAACCCTAATCCCCATTGATTCTAATCCCTAAACCTTGAAACATAGACCAAGTATAAACCTTAGACACCCTAAACTCGAACACCAAACCAAGTTCATAATCCACAAACCCTATTTCCCTTAAAACACAAAACCTTGAATTGGAAACAACCTAGACACCAAACCCTACATCATAGAGCCTAAACCCAAAACGTATACCCCCAATTCCTAAACTTGAAATTGGTTCAACTATGAACCCCATTGAATCTAAGTAAACCCTACATCACATTTACCAAAATCCTCAACCTCTAAATCTCCCTAAACACCAAATGTCAAATCAAGAAAAACCTAGATGCAAAACCCTATATCCTAAACCTAGGGAAACCTTAAAATCATAAACCAGAAATCTCAAACCCTAGAAACCTTGAATCTTTTGCATCCTAAACCCTAAACCTCATGAAAACACTAAACCCAAAACCTAAAGTAATTAAATCCTACATCTTATACAATTTACCCTAGAAACTCTACATGTATATTGAATAATTATTTAAGGGAATGTACCTACTATAGTATAGTGATGACAAATTGCTAAATGGTTGCAACAAAATTACTATATAGCTAGTATTGAAGAAGAAACAAGGCAAAAGTATTACCTGGAATGAGAAACACTAAAAGGCATTTGACACTTTGAAGCAGAAGATAGCAGAAGTACCAATACTCATATTTATGGATTGGGAGAACACTTTCCATGTTCATGTGGATGCATCAGGGATTGCACTAGGAGCAGTACTGACTTAGCCAAGGGGTTCTAAGGATCATCCTATAGCATTTGTAAGCAGAAAGTTGTCAAAAGCCGAGAAGAATTATACCACAACTGAAAGAGAAGCCCTAGCAATGGTGTATGCATTACATAAGTTCAGACATTACCTCTTGTCAACACCTTTTATATTTTACATTGATCATGAACCATTGAAATACCTACTCAATAAACCAATCATCCAAGGAAGAATTTATCGATGGCTACTCTTATTATGATATTATATTTCAGGGTTTAACTGTGTAGTTTTTGAGTCAAACACATGACCCATATGTCATGAGTAGTGGTTCACATGAACCCATCTCTCATGCTTGAGTCAGAGTAGTACTGGGATGGGTGACCTCCCAGGAAGTCTTGATGCTTCACCCTGTGTGCATCACCTAGATGCAATGAGTGCTAAGTGGACCATTCATTAACATGTGAGATGGGTTCGTGTGAACCACTACTCATGAAATATGGGTCATGTGTTTGACTCAAAAACTACGCAATTAAACCCTAAAATATAATATCATAATTTGACATGTTGCAAAAAAAAAAAATTAAAAAATACCTCCTACTTATCGATGGCTACTCTTGTTTCATGAATTTGAATTCTCAATCATGGTGAAGCTGGGAAAGCACAATCAGGGACTAGACTACTTATCCAAAATTGAGACAGGGGAAGATCCAGAAGTACATGAAGACGAACTACATAATCTATTCAGAGTGAATGTGGTACCGAAAGAGTTGACAAATATAGCATACCTATTGGCTATAGGTGAACCTCCAGCAGATATGTCAACATAAGAAAGACAAAACCTAATGCATAAGTCTTTTCCATATATACATTGTTAAAGGAGAGCTACATGTCCAAGGAAAGGATGATATCATCAAAAGGGTAGCGTATGAACATGAAAGAGAAGAAATTCTAAGAGAAACACATGAAGGGATAGTAGGAGGGCTAGAGATATGATAGTAACAACAATCAAATTAGCCGAACTATGGTGGCCTACACTTTTCAAAGATGCAAAGAGATATGTGAAGAATTATGATATATGTCAAAGAATAGAGAGACCTACCACAAGAGATGAAATTCCATTGAGACCAATTCCAGCACAACTACCTTTTCAAAAATAGGCTATTGACTTCATTGGACCTATAGACCCACCAGCAAAGCAGTCAAAAGCTAGATTCATCATTATCGGAGTGGATTACCTAACTAAATGGGTTGAAGCACAACCAACTAAGGATTGCACTACAAAAACTGCCACCAAATTCATCTATGAGAACATAATTACTAGGTTTGGTTGCCTATTGAGTATAGCCATTGGTCAAGGTAAACATTTTGTAAACAAGATGATTTTAGAGCTACTGGACAATTTCATGATAACACACAACAGGAGTTCACCGTATCATCCACAAGCAAATGGAGCAAGTGAATCCCTGAATAAGATCATTGGGGTAGCATTGACAAAGATGTACAATGGGAACAAGAAAGACTCAGATCTAAAAGTACCTGCGGTACTATGGGCATACAGAACAACCTTCAAAAGAACCACTAAGTTCACTCCCTAGGAATTGGTGTATGGAATAGATGCTACACTACCAGTACACTTCATATTGCCAAATTTCCGATCAGCAAGGACCGTCAAGATGGGTGAAAAAGACTCTCACAAAAAGGATTGAAAAATTGGAGAAAATGGATGAGGACAGACTGATGGCAACATATAATATGAACTTGGAAAGGAAAAGATAGAAGGCCTAGCATGATAGACACATGAGGAATAAGACATTCAAGGAAGATGACATAGTACTCCTATATGATAGTAAGTTTAAGAAGCAAGGAAAACTCAAGACAAGGTGGTTGGGACCTTTCTACATTGAAGAAATTATAGATTTCAGAGCAGTCAAACTAGAGAATATGGAGGGTCAAATATCAACTAGCTATGTCAATGGTGCAAGACTCAAGAAATATTTTCAACCAGAGCAAAACATGTCTTGAGGACAAGACATAATTTTGAGGGGGGGTGATATTAGCAGGGTGTAGAGCATAAAGGATAGCCAACCAGAAGCTGGCACACACTATGTGGAGGTCGGAGCTAACAAGAAACACATCCCTATATGTAATAGGTATAGTATATATATAGATATAGGATATGATGATAAGATATAGGAGAATAGGAGTATGATATATGATATATTTTGATGTAAGAATGACATAGAAGTCATGAATGTAAATGATGAGGCAGAGACCTAGACCTACCGGAGGATGGATAGATGATGTACATACTTGATGATTGTTGATATATATGGAGGTCTACCAGTACAAGGTAATTATGTGTTGTCTTACTATGATGTGTATGTGATGCTCTATTTTGGTATTCTTTATGTTTTGTTGTCAATCTCTAGCTACTTGACCAGGGTATAAACTGACTACAAAGACTTGACTGAGGACCGGACCTCCAGACTAGTATCCCCTCCACATTTCTTGCAAACATTCCTCTCCATGAACTTCTTCTTGACTTACTTGTTTCTTCATATGAACTTGTCTTTCTTGTTGAAATCCCTGTGCATGAACATTTTGGGAATCATGTTGTTGCTCCTCCTGAGTTTTTTCCTTCTAATCCAAGGATATGTGTTCATTTTGTACCTGACCCTTAATCTCATTTTTAGTTTCTTTTTCATGTTCAATCTCTTCCTCTTACTTCCCTATCTGTTGGTTAATTTTAGTATCTAGTTGACCTATGTACTATTGAACTAGTCTTTGAGGGGATGGAGTTCTCTCAAATGAAGATGAATACAATTCACTTCCATATGCATGAACATTATCAAGAACATTAATCTCTACTCCATGTGGAGGAGTTCTATTTAGGGAAGATATATCAATGGGTTCTTATTGTTTCTTCTGGACCACATGAGAGGATTCAACTTGGAGATTCACTAATTGTTGGGGAGGTGAAGGGGTGTCTTATTTTGACATTTGTGTTACCATAATCTAACTAGAGGAAGCCTTAGGTTCTAAAGTAGATGCCCTTATTTGTGATTCTAGCTTCATGACATCCCAAAATTACAATTCCTTAGGAGACATTTTGTTTTTTATCCTCATTATATTTAACCAATCCTCTGTTTTCTTCAAAACTATATTTGTTCTAAGATAAGCACCATTGATTTCCTTTTGGCTACAATCAACTCTTGGAACAGGTTTGTATGCAATTTTGTCTTTTTCATATGCTGGATCAAAGATATATCCATCATCCTTGATGACTGTCATCACAATAGTGATAAGGAAAGTTTTCAATTGGAGGGTTGTCATTCTTGTATAATCTCTCTTTCTCACCTCTTGTTCATTGGCACAATTACTCCATAAGTATTCTATTTGGCTTGTGTGCTTGTAAATATTTATTAATCCTTTAATAATTGATTTGGGATTAAAATCTAGCCTAGACTCATATAATTTCAACTTCCACTAAGCCATTTATGTTTTTGTAGTTGTACATGCTTGGATTGTGAGGCACTAATGTTGGGCAATTGTAATGGGAAAGTGGGGTCCCCAAACTTTCTTTTCAAAACATAGCTTATGCACTTCAAACAATTGCCCACATAACTCTAAAATTGCAATTTTGTTGCTAACATATGTTGGCAATTTGTAGGGTGGTTTATCAAATCTTAAAATACTAAAGTAAGAGAATGTCAGAGATTGGATAAACCAAGAGCCATATTTTTCAATTTCTACTCTGACCTCTAGAGATAACCTTTGACCAAAGTCCCCCTCCAACAACCTAATGATGAAAAGATAAAGGCATCTTTGACCCTAGGAAATTTTTAGCATGTGACTTGAATTCTAACTCAGGATAGAATCCATAAACCTTTTTCTATCCTGGCATCATGGCCCCTACTATCTGTAGACCTGAGAACTGTTTTCTTTTGGATAATGCATATACTAGTTAGAAGGTCATGTAGAATTTCTTAGTTTGGACAACTGGTCAATTGCTCATGAAGGATGTCACTTATCATTGTGGCCAAGTCAAAGAACTCTTGTTCTTCTAGAATTTTGACAATAAAGCTATACATCCAGTTTTGAAACTTTTGGGCATCGACTTGGCTAGTAAATCTACTCAATAAAGAGATGCAATCATTAACTAATTCAATAAAATCACTCTTATACAGCTTCTTCGATAGCCTAAACATAGTAGACTTTGGATGCAATAGCCAATTATTAACTTCCTTATAATAAGTTAGGGCTAACTCAGGGGTAAGGTTGCAGTGTTCTACCCTCAAAGGAATATCAAAAATTTCCTAAATATATTGTGATGCAATCAATAGTACTGTATTTCCATTTAGGGTTCTAAGTTCCCTATTAGTAGGATTATAGAACTTTGTGCAATTCATCACTAAATCAAGTGACTGTAAGGATATGGGGAAACCTGTAACCTATACCAATCCACTTATTTTTAAGCTCTTAACATTTGGTAGCTTGCTCTCTATGGGTACACCCATTCTGGTATGAAATGTTGAACGAGGGGGGGTGAATCATTACTTATTCAAATTCTTTTCTTCCAACTGTATTCTAACTAACATAAGAATTTTAAAACATGAAAAGAAAAAGAGCATAGAAGCACACATCCATAACACCAGATTTATGTGGAAAATCCTAAAAGGGAAAAACCACAGTGAGCAAGCTGCTTGGATCTACTGTCCAAATCCAACCTCACAAATAAAACAAGATTACAATATTATTTATGGGCTACAACCCAAAGGAAGTTGCAACTCCCTAAACAATTACACCACTTACAATTTTTACACAACAAAACTTATCTGACTAAAATGTTCTTCTCACAACACTAACTGTTGATCACTTTAGCCTTTGCACAACACTCTCACTTCTCCAAAATTACAATATCAACCTCCGCCATAATAAAATAACTTCAGAAAACTCTTCTCCATCATCACTTCACCAACCACTGCCTCCACAATAGTATCATATTACATAAACTGGTCCTTTCCACATTTCATCATGAAATCTACTTCTGTAGTAAGTATATTCGCACCATCTCAAAAATAGTTTCACATAACACTCTCCTATTTCACTTGACATGTATTTGATCTTTCATTTATATCCTCCGTAATCTCCAAAAACTTTCTCCTTGGTCGGCCAAAATGAAACGTATAACATGGAACGTGTAGTGGCCACAACAGTTAGCTCCCAAAGATATGCAGTAAGTAGAAATCTAATACAGTTCAAGACCAATTCATAATCAGGTCCTATTTTACCTTAGCACACTATTCTAGGCTGGTGCACACTCCATACACACAGCAAAATCTTCATTATACACCAAGTCAGCTCCTCAAACACTTATCCTTCCTTGTATTTGGCTCCAGACCCAAAGTGGTATCGGAGGAGAGAAAGTTACACCATGCAGACCACGTACTTAATATTATATGATTTGCAAAACACTCCTGTACACTTCTTTTGTCATTTCAAAACATTTCATGCTAGCGCAAACACTTGAACTTTGATGTCGGTGTCCTTAATAACCACTGTTTACATAGTCTTTAAGATAAAACAATGAACAACATCCTTGTGGTGATCATAATCATTTGAAACTTGAACAACATCCTTGTGGTGATCATAATCATTTGAAACTTGAACAACATCCTTGTGGTGATCATAATCATTTGAAACTTGAACAACACATACCAACTAGCCATATGAACTTATCATTCAATCAGCAAGGTCAAATACCAATGTGCGGTGAACTGCGATGGCCTCCACTATCTCCCACTATTTACCTTAAGCAATGGCTAAGCTTGTCTTCACACAATAGACTTCCAAAGAACCAACTACGGTGCATATAATCACTTGAAACTTGAGACATGCATGCTTGATACTCATATCTACTTGTCCTTCAAACCGCCAAGTCATATCTTCATCTGCGGAGAAGTGCAGAGCATTCTCTTGTCTCTCTATGACTATACTTACACTATTCCATTGTCGTCTTCACTCTTTTGACTCCAAAATACTTTGCGATAAATATTATGACCTCAAACTTGAAACATAGAAGCTTGAGTGTAATATCTAGCCAATAGTCCAAACCGCAGGCTCATACCTTCAATTGCGGCAGAATGTGGTACCTACTTGTGAGCCTGTAACACCTTCTCTGACCTGTACTATACTTAGACAATTTCCTTCAATCTTTTTACAGCTTTCATTATCAAGTGGCAAGTATCATGAGTTAATATCATCATCATATAGAAAGACTCCAACTCTACTCATCATAAACCCCAAACATAAATATATCAAGGCTGTGAAGGGTAAGTGCAAGAAGATGGGGGGCCAAAAAGTGGCCAAATTGTTTTCAAAAAAAATTAATGCATAACGCGCTCGCGTTATAACGTGAGCGTGTTATGACCTATTATAAAAAAATAAAAAAGCTTGTTATCTCATTTCATTTCTTTTTTCTCCTCTATACTCGTGGCCTACAAACCCTAGGAAGCGCGCTCGCGTTTTACAAAAGTCAATTCAACACCAAAATCTTTGCAATTTGTCGCCAAAATGCCGCTATGATGTCGAGCACGCCAAAGGAGTGAGTTTTTTTTTTTTGGTTTGAATTTGTTTCTAAATAGGTAGGTTTGAGTTGATTTTTGATGTAAATTCATTAATTGTCAGGAAAAGTTAATGCACCTCCTCCTCCTCAAAATCCACAAAATCCTGGGGAACAACAACCTCCTCCATCCATTCCTCGACATGCCCCTGGAACACAAGAAAATATAATGGGGCAAATTGAAAATAACAAAAAGAAATTGAAGATATAATTGCAAGGTTGAAAGATCCTTCCACTTCAACCTTGCATAGGTCCACGCTTGATGAATCTCTTGAATCTATGTTATCAAATGTAGATTCAATTAGCAAGCAAATATCTAGCTGGACAGATAAGAGGAGAGAGTTTAGAGACTATTATGCAGACAAGCTGTCATACCAAGATGTGAAAAAATTACAAATTACAAAATTAGACTTATGTTCGATTTTCACAAACCCACAAACAAATCAACCTCCACCCATTGCATGCAAGAGGTTCCCTATCCATTGGTGCAACAACCAAACGATAAGGGACAATTTTGGGCAGAGGTGGTGGATGGTTTTTGACCATCCTCCATGCAATAATAATGAGGTCCTGCAATACTTTTTGAGGAAACTCTACTGCGAGTTTGTCCTCAATAAAGTGCCAAACTATTTTGATATGCGAGACTTCCAGGGTAGAGGTGGGGGGTCAGCACAAGATAGACCAGAGGCACGTGTTGACCCACAGTGGGCAGTGAGATGAGTAATTAGCAAACCAGCCCATGAGCATGTTTCTATCCCTTCCATTGTGAAGGAGAGTGTTGAGGTCGATACACTTCAGTCCATTAGTGCCTTAACCCAGAGCATCATAGAGCATGCCAGTCCTGTAGCACATAGTGGGTTGAGAGATAGTACGAGTAGTAGGGTCCCACCCCATGCTTGTCAGACTTGCGGATCAGCCTGTGGTTATGACCCCATGGATAGTCAGGACACAGGTGCACAGGCTACATCTGCAGTTGAGCAGATGGTGATGACAGATACCCTCTTGAGTGAGACTTTCAGCCTTGATACTCATTAGCAAGTTTATTGAATTTAATTTATTAAATTTTATTTTTGAAATGCAAGATTAACTAATTTAGTTTGATGATTTTAATGAAATTTCAGGGTCATAGCGTTGATGCAGTTTTCAGTGGTTCTCCACTTGCATATTACACTAGATCATCTACTGTCAGGGTATGTAACTAGTAAACAATTATAAATATTACATGTGAATAGCATCATTATATGAATGGTATTCTAATATCTGATTTTGGATGTTGAATAGGTTAATATTGGAGATTTCACGGCAACACTTGCCAGCGGTGGTAGACTTCAAAGTTTCACGGAGGTAATAAAATAAATAGTTTAATAAATGAATTGTACTTACTAGATTTTTGTATGTGAGTTGTGTGCTCTATTGTGTGTACTTCCATGTTTAGATGAATGTGTGTGTATGTTAGGAGCCATGATTTGCATCACTATTATAGTTTTCGTAATTGAATAATGTTATTTTATTTCTAGATGATGCAGGCTGCGGAGACACCTCCCGATGTTCATAGGGCAATGGAGCATGGTGTGACCTCTGTGATTCATAACTCCATGGCATTGACAGGGGTATGAGGCAGATTAGTAAATTTCAATTTACATTCATTGTTATAGTTGTTTATTTTTGAAAAATCAAAAGAGTATTGATTTAAAGTTTAATTTCTATATGGATGGTTTCTATAGGACATGACATCACCACGGCCTATTCCTGCTACTGAGGCAAGTGAGGAGACAAATTATATGGTAGTGGTAAGTGATTATTTTGTTAAATGTTTCATTTTTTATAACATGTAATTTCTATATATTAATGTCTATACTTTTTATTGTAACAACTAAAGATGCAGGAAGAACTAAATAGGAGGAGCAGCCCTTGGGTTCGTAGTAGACCACCTACATGTGTGTCTCCATCCCCTAGAAGATCAAAGGCTGCCTGTGATCTATTCTCTTCACTAGCCAGAGGGGAATGACTTTTTATTGTGTTCCTTTGTTGTATGCCTATATGGCATTTGTGGACATATATTTTGTATTGCATATAGTTGACATTGTATGCTTATATGGCATTCTTGTAAGCCTCTATGGTTATTTTGTATATATGTTATACTTATATCGACAGATATTGATGTATGCCTATATGGATGTTTGGTTAATACAAATATTTTTTATTGATGGCGTCCATACTTGCATTATAAATCCACGTTTGAATGGATATTTGTAAATGGCTACTTCAAATATTTAAAGTCCAATTGTATTACATAAGATGTTTGTTGATCCAATAAGCAAGCTATTGTTATTCAAGTATCACCTAAACCTCATTTTGGAACTAAAAGATAAAGGTTGTATTTAAAAAAAAATGAATCATCATGTTAAACAGAAAATATTAATATTCTTTATGAGTAGCATACAATGTCAACTATATGCAATACAAAAAAATGAATCATCATGTTATTCTTTATGTTTGAGATCCTGAAAATGACTAAGTCTGGTAGCCTGATATCCTGAAACACTAAAATTTGACTAAGTCTGAAATCTGGTGGATCCTCTAAATTCTATAATCTACATGTTAAATTCGGTGGATTCAAGACCTATCTCAAACATCCTGAAAGGTATATTGAAAAATATTTAAAGTATATTCAATATACCTTATCCTCTGGGACTTACACTTCTAGGCGCAAAATTGCTCTAGGGAGTTAGGTGCGCTTTCCCACCTCTGCAAACTTAAATCAACGCCTAAGATTGAGACCTCAAAGTGCGCCTAGAGAATAAAACAAACCTTTGATCATCCCAAGTTATGGCGCCTTGAATGGAATTGATACAAATGACCTTAAGCATTGAAAATTTGACAAGGAAAACACATTATGAGTTTAGGCGCCCTTCATGCTTCATATCACCAATTTTGGCGCCTTGGCAACATAGTAGATGAATAACACCTCAAAATGAGTGCCTATGGGTGATGTAGTCATACAAGGGTGCAAACAAGTGTTAAAAGCCTTAAAATATCAAGGAATAATCCAAATTCAAGTAAGGTGCATTTTCACACCTTGATCATCATCTAAGGCGCCTTGCAAAGGAGGTCTTGAGCAACATAAACCTTAGGCACAATTTCTTGCTTCTACAATCAAATTTGAGTGCCTAAGGAGTGGATTGGTGATGGACATCACTTTGAGCACTTTAAAAGTGTTTGAAGGTTTGAATTGGTGAATGATAGCGCCTAAAGGTCTTAGAACCAACTAGAATAAGGAATTGAAGAATGAGTTAACCACTTTGAGCGCCTTGAAGGAGAGAAGTATGTATATGAAGATTGATTGAATGTTTGGAGTTTAGGCACACTTTCCTTGTCATCTAATCACACATTGGCGCCTAGGAAGAGTTGACATGAAACAATCCTTTGAGTAGACTCCTTGATGAGATCTCTCCCATTGCTTAAACTTGTTGAAATGTTAAAAGCTAAGTCAAATGGATTCTAGGCGCTCTTTGCCTTCAGAATGACCTTGAATTGGTGCCTAAGCATAACAAGAGAGTTTAAATCCATTAAATATGGCACCTTGTAAGAGGAGAGCTTAAGAGCATGAGAATAGATGGCATTTAAGAGTCAAGATCATCAAAATCCAAAGAAATGGGCTAAGTAAGCTAAGGCGCCTTTGCTTGTCATTTAATGCCTCCATGAGCGCCTAGATTGAAATTGCATCCAAGGACATCTAAGAGTAGGTGCCTAGAGGGGAAAAGTCATCCTAAGACCTTCATAATTATTTAAAGCATAAAAAACACCAAGTATAAAGCTTCATGATGTTGGGCGCTCTTTCACCTCCATATAGATCTAGATTGGTGCCTTAGATAAAGTATCACAAATCTATATCATTGAGTAAGTTCCAAGAGAGAAAGGCTAACTTCAAGCATGTTTAATCATTCAAGGTCTTACAAATAACAAATAGAGCCTAAATTGATGCTAGGCGCCTCCTCTTGTCTCTACTATCTGGTTTTGGTGCCTAAGGAGAAATTGCATCTAGTAAACTCATTAATTGGCGCCTAGGAGGAAAAGACCTTAAACTTACATTATTGAGTCAACACTTTAGAAATTGAGCCATTCCTAGTCAATTGGAGTCATAAAATATCAAATACAAAGTCAAATTGGACTTAGGTGCCCCTTCATGTAATTTCCCACCATCATGAGCGCCTAGATCTAGGAAGATCATCCAATTGCGCCTAGGAATAAGATACAAGTCCAAGACCTCAAATTTGAGCACCCAGAAGTGTGATGGATTGAAGAAGCTACATTGGCACCTAAGGGTAAGTTGTATCTAATGACATCACCTAATTGAGCACCTAGGAGGTATAAAGCTTAACATTGACATGAGGACAAGTGCTTAGTAAAGGAGAGTTTCTCAAACATTTAAACATGTGAATGAAGTCATAGAAATGCACTAAGTCATCTAGGTGCTATTTTCCCCTTGTGTACCCTTACATTTGCGCCTAAGAAGAAGTTGCTTCAATTCATTGGAGTGTTTGAGTATTGAGGATTTCTTAGCAATGCTTTGAACCCCTTTGAAGTTGAAGAAGGTATTTACCTGAGTTAAGGCACAAATTTACACCCCAATCATCATCAAAATGCGCCTTAGGAGAGATCAACATTATTAAGGAAGTCTAGGCGAGTTCTTCAACTTGTATAACCTCCAAGTGCGCCTGGCAAGCAAGAATTATTATAAGTCATCCTCAAATGTTTGAAATAGCAATACAAAGTCAAATTGGACTTAGGCACCTTTTGTTCCTCTTTTCACCTATATATGTGCCTAGATTTGAAATAAGATTATTGCATGTTCCTTTGTGCTATAAAGTGTTTATCATAAGGATTGATGTGTTTCTTGGTTTGTATTGCAGGAAGATTGAAGGAAAAGAAGTATCACAGAGGTAGGAGCAAGAGCTTGGAGTCACTTTCAAGGAGGAGGAGTCATGTAGCTATTTCAAAGGAGTCATTCACATTCATTCATGCCAGAGAGTTAAGATGGGAAGTAATCACTACCAAAGAGACACCACTTCAAGAGGTAGCTACTCCAAGAAGTCACAACAAGATACATCTCAGGTCTTCTTCATCAATGACATCATGTTAGATCACATCAAGTTTGACATACTTCATCAAGTTGCATCATGTCCAGAGATCTTCAATCACTTCAAGCTCCATTCATCTTCAAGTATCAATTAGCTTCTTCATCAATCATTGCTTCAAGGTCAACATGCCAAGTGCACTACTTCATCTTCATCATATCATCAAGCAAGGCACTTCATCCATCATACTTCAAGTTCTCCCAATCTTCAAGTCTTTGAGAAGAGTCTTCTACTCCATGTCATCAATGAAGTTTCATCATCTACTCTGAGTCATGAAGGAGCATCATTATCCTCATCTACTCTACATGAAAGAGCATCAAGAAAGGTCATCAACCCACCTACAAGAAGAAGAAATATCATAGAGTTAGTCAAATGAAGCTACAAGCATCATGCATATCCTACTTACAATGAACAAGGCAAGATCAACAAGATACATCTCAAGTGTTCATTATCAAAGTAATCATATTGAAGATATCATACAAAGATCAGTTTGGCCACACGAGGAGAAGAACGAAAGTTACACCCCTTTGCAACTTTACACTGCCTCCTTCTGATGATTTTTGGGGCAGCAGAAAACCTTTCACCATAGGCAAACACCTTAGAGATATAAAAAACTGAGAGAGGTTATTGTAGATGCGCTCTACGTGATCACGTTGCCTTAGACAAAATATTTCTACGTGACATAGTTTTCGAATAACATCTCGTCAAAGATTGTTGCCTTTTTGCACTTTGGACTCTTCAAGGATATCGTCGGTACAATGTAGCTTGGATTGTTTCGACATGTTTGAGTGAAAAATAGGACCATGCCTAGCGTAAATGTACCCATCCAGACGCGTTGGAATAGTCAGTTTGGTCGCATCAAGAGTAGGACGAAAGTTACACCCCTTTGCAACTTTACATTGCCTCCTTCTGACAATTTTTGGGGCAGCAGAAAAACTTTCATCACGGGCAAATGCCTCAGAGATATAAAAAACTGAGAGAGGTTATTGTAGAGGCACTCTACGTGATTGTGTTGCCTTAGAAGGAATGTTTCTAAGTGATATGGTTTTTGAGTAATATCTTGTCAAAGATTGCTACCTTTTTGCACTTTGGACTCTTCAGGGATATCATCGGTACAATGTAGCTCGGACTGTTTCGACATGTTTGGGTGAAAAAAAGGACCATTCCTAGTGTAAATGTACCCATCCGAATGCGTTGGCATAGACAGTTTGGTCGCATCAGGAGCAGGATGAAAGTTACACCCCTTTGCAACTTTACACTGCCTCCTTCTGACGATTTTTGGGGCAGCAGAAAACTTTTCACCACGGGAAAATACCTCAGAGATATAAAAAACTAAGAGAGGTTATTGTAGAGGCACTCTACATGATCGCATTGCCTCAGACAGAATGTTTCTAAGTGACACGGTTTTTGAGTAACATCTCATGAAAGATTGCTGCCTTTTTGCACTTTGGACTCTTTAGGGATATCATCGATACAATGTAGCTCGGACTGTTTCGACATGTTTGGGTGAAAAAAAGGACCATACCTAGCATAAATGTACCCATCCAGACACGTTTGAATAGTCAGTTTGGTTGCATCAGGAGCAGGATGAAAGTTACACCCCTTTGCAACTTTACACTGCCTCCTTCTGATGATTTTTGGGGCAGTAGAAAACCTTTCACCACGGGAAAATGCCTCAGATATATAAAAAACCGAGAGAGGTTATTGTAGAGGCACTCTACATGATCACATTGCCTCAGACGGAATGTTTCTAAGTGACACGATTTTTGAGTAACATCTCGTCAAAGATTGCTGCCTTTTTGCACTTTGGACTCTTCAGAGATATCGTCGATACAATGTAGCTCGGACTGTTTTGACATGTTTGGGTGAAAAATAGGACCATGGCTAACGTAAATGTACCCATCCAGACACGTTGGAATAGTCAGTTTGGTCGCATCAGGAGTAGGACAAAAGTTACACCCCTTTACAACTTTACACTGCCTCCTTCTGATGATTTTTGGGGCAGCAGAAAACCTGTCACCACAGGAAAATGCCTCAGAGATATAAAAAAATGAGAGAGGTTATTGTAGGGACACTCTACGTGATCATTTTGCCTCAAACAGAATGTTTCTAAGTAACACGGTTTCTGAGTAACATCTCGTCAAAGATTGCTGCATTTTTGCACTTTGGACTCTTTAGGGATATCATCAGTACAATGTAGCTTGGACTGTTTCGACATGTTTGGGTGAAAAATAGAACAATTCCTAGCCTAAACATACCCATCCGGATGCGTTGGAACTATCAGTTTGGTCGCATCAGGAGCAGGACACCAAAAATGCATAACATGATGATGTAAAAATGTGTATATGTGTAAAAATGCAGCAAGAAATAAAAAAGACAAACCTTACAACTCAACATGACTTTACAAAATCATTGTGAATACTTACAAATTAATCCAATGAACCATCCGGGTCTGCTCTACTCTTTATTGTGTCAAGTATTGCTTTATGGTCAGACTCATGCACCTTCCACAAGATTTTGTTCAAAGGTCTACCCCGATACTTTATCAAATGAACATTGGATGCCACGATAAGGTTCGAGTAATGAAGAATCTTCCAGTGTGTGTCAAAGTCCTGAAACAGCCAAACATTAACACTCTTATGTGGGTACCTTCTAAGCCATGTTCCAGTAATAGCCACTGAGCCTGTAGGGTATTCAATGTTTTATCCATCTGTAATAGGGGCCTCCAATTTCTTTTTGGCCTCAACACAATGACATAAGTAATAATCTATTCCCTCTTCATTATCTTCATCTACAATAACTGCATATACGTGCCCTATATTGATATGTGTAGCAAATTAGATGAAATTAATCAACATTAGAAAAACACTACAAAGTAAGATGACATTACCTGGTTGAACTAGATGAAATTAGATGCATATACATGCCCTATATTACCTGGTTGAACTAAATCTGATATGTGGTCAAAGTCAACTAATGATTCCATCTGTGTTAGTTCCAGTGTCGTCGAGGGTCGATACGTGTCAAGTGGGCTAAGATAACTTAACTGCCATTCGTCAACCCACTCCTTTGATTCGCACTCATCCTAGACTTGAATTGTATAGGAAGAACAAAAGAATGACATCTTTTGCGTATGGATACTCCATGAACCTGCAATTGAGCTTCTAAAAGAGTGCATCTCATTTGATCCTGTCAGTGTAGAATAGTCCTCATATGGTGCAATGTTAGTATCATCTATCAACCAAAAAAATCTACGAACTGAAGACTTACCTTCATTACCTGGACCCATGGAAGCATTACACCACTCGACAATCAATACTGCATCTGTCAACTTTGCATTGTCTTTATACTTTAACTCTTCTCGCACTATGGCTCTTTTGATACATGCTCCTGCACCATCATGCTCCCCATTTCCATGCCCAGCCTCACAAAAGTTCCACATATGCTGAATACCTGTAAAATTATGCCTCCTACTTAGCCAATAGAAATTCCATGAGTTCTTGAATTGTGACGCACAGTTATTCGACCATATGATATGTTGACTGAACGATATGCCCCTTCTAGCTAAATCATTATAGAACACATGAAAGCAACCTTGCACGAACTCTGTAGAATGCATGCAATCACCACTAATATAGAAATTATACTCCCTTATGATCTTTCTGTCATCCTTTGTACTATCATTCACATGAATGAATGCAATGTGCACAAATATAGAAACCTGTGTGGAGTTGTAATATTATGATTGCACCTCACGCTGTGGCTGTAGACTGTAGTTCTCTGCAAAGTTGACGACTGAAACAATGCTACCAACCAGAAATGTGTCCTTGCATAACTTGAATTGCAAGTCCAACCATCGAGCTCTATGGGCATGTCTTGCATATTCATACACTATGCTGTCATGAAATATAGGCATAAACTGATACACTGGATTCTTTTCAATAACTAATTCACACCTCTTTGCTTCTTTACCATCTTTTGTATTGTATGTCATTGTTTTATACTTGCCAAACTCTACTAGTTTGTTTCCAACCGTATGTGTTCTTTCCATATGCTCACATATTGGCAAATGTTGCAAGCCACCGCAACGATGACATGTGCCATCCAAGCATAATTTCTTGTAGAATATTTGACCTTCCTCTCTTTCACATAAAATTCTTGATATGAAGTCTCTTGAAGATGTTGGTGGGGCACGGATGGCACAACCCTGCAAAACATTGTTAGTATGCATATCTAAACATATAGACCTATAAACATCAAAATGGTTAGAAAATTCAATATGTAATCTACAACAACAAGTAGTGCGTGTGTTATTTATCTTGACATAGCAAGGTTTTAGCATTTCAAAATATCTTTGACAAATTTTAATTTGAGGATACTTCTCTAGAAATTTACCATAAAATTGTGTTTGAGTCTCATCCAAAAAATGCTTTGGATGTGGCTCACGGTTCTGACTACGGATTCTCCTTCTTACCACATCCCTTTGATTCAGAGATACCCTTGTGTAATTATTCCAAAAGTCTTCAATTAGTGATCTCAATGCTTCAACAATTGGTTTATCTTTTCATGGTAGTCTCCCCAAGAATGCCCATAATTCATTGGCATTAGTGTCCTCAATTCTTTAGTGTCTTCCAACGACTCTTCATAAATTTTTCCTATTAATTATCAATTCTTGACTCATCTTTCTAATGAGACGAGCTTTCCTCGTTTGACTACTTACTATAGTTGATGTAATCACACACCGTGTTGCATTACTATCTTTTGTGCGTGAGGTGTTACCCACACTCTCATACGCACTCATTAGATTCTTGACAATAGATTTTTCACTTGAAGCCTCTGATGTTCTCAACCCAAGAATCTTTATGATGGACCTATACTTTATACTTCGCATCATTTCAATGAATAGTTGACATCTTGCAATCTCATTTAACTTTTCAAAGAACAATCTCCAAATCTTATGAGCATATCTTCTACAAGTGCGTTTTGGAATCTTACCTTCCATTGGCTATAAAATATTCTCATCAATATCAATCAAATACTTTGGCTTTCTATGCAAAATTCTAGGTGGTGTTAAGTTAGGTAAATTCATCTCAACATTAGGAATTTCATCAATATTTAAATGAGATGGGCTAGATGGCATACCTTTGATCGAAAATGGAATAGATGACATACCTTGGGGTTGAGGTGGGAATGATGGCGTACCTCCTTCATCACATGTGAGTGATGATGTGCTCTCAACTTGAGATGTGGTAGATGGTGTCCCTACATGTTGACTTGCGGTAGAGGACATGTCTCCAACTAGGGTATTCAAATCTCTCGTAGCACAAAGTTTTTGCATTCATTCTCTTTGTGCCGCCAATACCATATCTCTTTGTGATGGTTGTGGTTCCTCTTCAATTGGCATGTCTTCATTTATCGTGTCCAATTTCCTCTTCTCACAAAGTTCCCTCATAGCCACTGCTTTCTTTGCATTCTTAGCTTCTATCTCTTCCTATGTTGGTTTAATTCTTGATCGTTTCCTTGGCATGACGGAGAATTTGTCTGTAGCATGATAAAGAGACCAATATTAGTTCCTAAGAAATGAATACAAGATAATAGTGGGATTGTATTTTTTTTATGTTGTAAGGATTTATTCTTGTATAGTTTGACATCATGGTATGTTAAGGTCCATTTATTACACATAATTATTAAAGAGCCCAAGTGTAGAAAATATACATGGCATCATATGAGATTGTAGGCTACTTTCTTGATTGGGAATGTGTCTATTTTAAACATGTATGATAAAGCATGATAAAGTAATTCAAATAGAATTAAGGAAAATGTAAAGAACATGCATGTAAAGACTTGACATACCTAAAAAACAAAGATTTGAATGGAGAGAGTACCCAATTATGTAGTGTTTTTTTCTTCTTGCATCAAACTCCTCAACAATTTGAGTTTTTCACCACTTCCTTCCTTTTCAATGTTAAATGAATAACACTCAAATATAATTACTATTAACCAATCTATAATGTTAAATTCCTAAAATTGAATCACAATTAACATTGCAACACTACAAAAATTGAAACTTAAATAGATATATATCAAACTTGGTATGAAAACTATGTTATTTCCTCCTTCTCAAGTTGGCAAAGCAGAAAAGGTGGTGGAAAGATCATGCAAAGGTGGTAGAATGTGTAAAATGTGCATGTGAACTTCCCAACAGCATGAAAGCACTTCTTTTTTGTCGGAGCATGCACATAATCAGTACGAAAATAGAGCATGTGGGCCTGGATCATGGGGGTCAACACTTTTTTACCATTTCTATAGCAGGACAAAATGCACGTTATAACGTGCTCGGGTTATAACGTGCTCATGTTATAACGCGCTCGCATTTTGTCCTATAGATTGATCCATAAATATTTTACCTATCTCACCTTCAATAGCACCTTTACAATATCTCACCTCTAGTTCCATTAGCTCATGTTCTATATCTCACTTATCTCTCCCCCTCACCTCTCTACCTCTCCCCTCTCTATGTCTCTCAGTCACTCCTTGTCTACCTTAACCCTAATCCCTCGACCCTCAACCCTATCCCTAAACCCTCGACCCTCGAACCTCAACCCTCAACATCAAAACCTAATCCCTCAACCCTTAACTCTGATTCCTCAACCCTCAACCCTATCCCTAAACCCTAAACCCTAAATCCTCAACCCTCAACCCTATCCTTAATCCTTATACCCTCGACACTCTACTTTAACCCTAATCCATCGACCCTCAACCCTATCCTAAAACCCTTAACCCTCAAACCTCAATGTACTCAACCCTCAACGTCAAACCCTAATCCCTCAACCCTTAACTCTGATCCCTTGACCCTCAACCCTATCCCTAAATCCTAAACCCTAAAGCCTCAACCCTCAACCCTCAACGTCAAATCCTAATCCCTTGACCCTTCACTCTAATTCCTCAACCCTAAACCCTATCCCTAAACCCTCAACACTATACCTTAAACCCTAATCCCTCAACCCTTAACCCTAAACCTTATCCCTAAACCCTAATCCCTCAACCCTCATCCCTAATCTGTCATCCCTCAACTCTAATCCCTCATCCCTAAACCCTAAATGATATCCCTATTCCTAAACCCTCAACGGGCTTGATACTATACCTTAAACCCTAATCCCTTATCCCTAAACCCTCTAACCCTATCCCTAAACCCTCGACCCTCAAACCTCAACCCTCAACCCTCAACCCTCAACATCAAACCCTAATCCCTCAACCCTTAACTTTGATCCCTTGACCCTCAACCCTATCCCTAAACCCTAAACCCTAAAGTCTCAAACCTTAACCCTCAACGTCAAATCCTAATCCCTCAACCCTTCACTCTAATCCCTCAACCCTAAACCCTATTCCTAAACCATCAACACTATACCTTAAACCCTAATCCCTCAACCCTCAACCCTAAACCTTATCCCTAAACCCTAATCCCTCAACCCTCAACTCTAATCCATCATCCCTCAACTCTAATCCATCATCCCTAAACCCTAAATGTTATCCCTATTCCTAAACCCTCAATGGGGTCGATACTATACCTTAAACCCTAATCCCTTATCCCTAAACCCTCCAACCATATCCCTAATCCTTATACCCTCGACACTCTACTTTAACCCTAATCCCTCGACCCTCAACCCTATCCTGAAACCCTTAACCCTCGAACCTCAATGTACTCAACCCTCAACATCAAACCCTAATCCCTCAACCCTTAACTCTGATCCCTCGACCCTCAACCCTATCCCTAAACCCTATAGCCTCAACCCTCAACCCTCAATGTCAAATCCTAATCCCTCAACCCTTCACTCTAATCCCTCAGCCCTAAACCCTATCCCTAAACCCTCAACACTATACCTTAAACCCTAATCCCTCAACCCTCAAACCTAATCCGTCATCCCTCAACTCTAATCCCTCATCCCTAAACCCTAAATGCTATCCCTATTCCTAAACCCTCAACGGGCTCGATACTATACCTTAAACCCTAATCCCTTATCCCTAAACCCTCCAACCCTATCCCTAATCCTTATACCATCGACACTCTACTTTAACCCTAATCCCTCGACCCTCAACCCTATCCTGAAACCCTTAACCCTTGAACTTTAATGTACTCAACGTCAAACCCTAATCCCTCAACCCTTAACTCTGATCCCTTGACCCTCAACCCTATCCCTAAACCCTAAGCCCTAAAGCCTCAATCCTCAACCCTCAACGTCAAATCCTAATCCCTCAACCCTTCACTCTAATCCCTCAACCCTAAAACCCATCCCTAAATCCTCATCACTATACCTTAAACCCTAATCCCTCAACCCTAAACCTTATCCCTAAACCCTAATCCCTCAACCCTCAACCCTAATCTGTCATCCCTCAACTCTAATCCCTCATCCCTAAACCCTAAATGCTATCCCTATTCCTAGACCCTCAACGGGCTTGATATTATACCTTAAACCCTAATCCCTTATCCCTAAACCCTCCAACCCTATCCCTAATCCTTATACCCTCGACACTCTACTTTAACCTAATCCCTCAACCCTATCCTGAAACCCTTAACCCTTGAACCTCAATGTACTCAACCCTCAACATCAAACCCTAATCCCTCAACCCTTAACTCTAATCCCTTGACCCTTAACCCTTAAAACTTGAACCCTAAAACCTATCCCTACACGCTCGACACTCGACACTATATCTTAAACCCTAATCCCTTAACCCTCATACCTAAAGCCTCAACCCTAAATCCTTAAACCTTAAACACTAAACCCTATCCCTAATCCCTCTACCCTTAACACTCTTATTTAACTCTAATCCCTTGACCATTAACCCTATCCCTCAACCCTTAACCCTTAAAACTTAAACCCTATCCCTACACCCTCAACACTTGACACTATATCTTAAGCCTTAAACCCTCATCCCTAAAACCTCAACCCTCAATCCTTAAACCTTCAACCCTAAACCCTACCGCTAATCCCTGTACCCTCAACACTCTAATCCTAACCTTGACATTAAACGCTAATCCGTCAACCCTAAACCCTATCCCCAATACCTCTACCCTCAACACTCTACTTTAACCCTAATCCCTTGACCATCAACCCTATCCCTAAACCCTCAACCCTCAACCCTCAACTCTCAACATTAAACCCTAATCTGTCAACCCTAAACCCTAATCCCTTAACCCTAAACCCTAATCCCTCAACCCTAAACCCTATCCCTAAACCCTCAACCCTCAACACTATACCTTAAACCATAATCCCTCAACCCTAAACCCTAATCCCTCAACCCTAAACCCTAAACCCTAAACCCTAAACCCTATCCCTAAACCCAACAAAACTGCTTTGCCTTATGTTAGGTTGTTAAACCCATCATTTTTGGCACTCTTCTCGTAAAGATATTTGAGTTGCAAGAATATGTCAGAAAAATGGCTATGAACTTTTTTAATGTTAGCAATGTTATATGGCATGTTTTTCTAGCCCATCTGGGGTTCATTATGCCAATAGGTGTACACACTATGAGAAAAGCTTTGTGTATGGTACATCCATAGTGAGTAATTAACAGTTGAAATCAGAAGGATGGTCATTATGAGAAAAGCTTTGCATTGGGGTACATTTATGTTTCTTGTTGTCCACCCCGCACTTAGGGGAGGTATATTGTTATGAAACAGGAAAATAATCTCCCATTGTTTACTAGCTCTATCCACAAGAACTACTAAACTATACCTTAAACCCTAATCTCTTAACCCTAAACTTTCAACCCTAAACCCTATCCCTAATCCCTCTACCCTCAACACTTTACCTTAACCCTAATCCCTCGACCCTTAACCCTAAATGCTGTCCCTAAAGCCTCAACCCTAAACCCTAATCCCTCAAGGTCCTAAACTCTAATCCCTTATCCCTAAACTCTAAATCCTATCGCTAAATGCTCAACCCTCAACCTTAAACCTTAATCACCCAATCCTTATCCACCCCTCTCCTCCCCTATCTGGCTCACTCCCATCTCTACCCTCCTCTACCCTCGACACTATACATACATACATATAGGCATACATAGATACATACATACATATAGGCATACATAGATACATATATACATATAGGCATACATACATACATACATGATTAATAGCCTTGAACATAAAAAAATTTAAGGGAACATAACGCGCTCGCGTTATTTCAAACATGACAAATAGCACAAACTTTTGCAGAAAAGGAAAAATGCAAAGCAAAAACTAACGTGAGCGTGTTATAACGTGCTCGCGTTATGTTTTTCTTTGGGAATCCCAAGCCTTGGGCTTGGGATTTGCTTTGGATTTCCAACCCAAAGGCTTGGAGTGCCTATTCAACATCCACAGACGTGTTTTTCCATATTCTTCAAGATTTCACATAATTTCGTTCATGCTAACCCTCAGATTTGCACGTGTTTCAAGGTCAAACAAATCAAACACTTAGGTAATGTTAGGCCTTCTCTTAGCTATTTGACGATGTGATTTTTTTCACATTTTAACAATGTTAAGCCTTTCATCTTTAATTTCTTCTGTTTGTGTGTCTGTTTTTGGGCAAAAACCTTTGTTTGGTCTTTTTTTCATTGTAAATTAACTATTCATTGAAATTTCAAAAAAATTACATATTTAGAAACTAGACTCCATTCTACAAATATTAAAAAAAGAAAAAAATGATTTTCAATTAGTTTTCAAAATTTATAGGGGTAGCACGGCCAAAATTCTATTTTTTAGGATGTGTCCACTTTGAAAATTAGTAAAAAATCAAATATTCATCAAAAAATTATCAGAAAAAATGGGCATAAACTGCATGCTATTGGCTAATTTCTCACTGAAGTGATTTTAAAAATACCAAAAAAAATTTGACCTTTTGAGGGAGCCACAAAACATGCTATGTTGTGTTTTTTTTATAGAAACAACACCAATTTATGTGGCTCCCTCTTTTGAACCCCTTAATCTATGCCATTTTCAAAAAAAAATAGTAGTTTAGAAAGTAGACTCGGAGCACTATGAACATTGTGTTGGTGCCTGAATTTACTGACAGTTTCCGAGCAATTTTTATGCAGGCACCATCCCAAAATATCCAAAAAATTTTAAGTTTTGGGGCCCCCTCAATGTTTTTCAGCATCTGTATTATAGTTCTTGAGGAGGTGGTCTTCCTGTTTTCTCCATCGGCATGAGTTTGTATTTGTCTTGGCGATCATGATGGTAGCAGTCATATCTTCTTCCATCGCCAAGACTTTGCGCTATCGGTGAAGGAGTTTCATGTTGGGCCGATGGCATTTGTTTGGCCGATGGATATCTATCGGCGAGAGTAGTATTGTCGGCCAAGCAGTTTTTTGTGGCACCGATAGGTGCGGGTCACACTGACAGGGGAGTATGGAGTGGACCGTCGGCGAGACTTTTGCTATCAGCAGAGGGGTCTTGACCTCTACCGATATCATTTTTCTGGCCGATGGGGAATTTGGGCGTTGTGTTCATCGGTATGACAATGTGTATCGGCAAGGGAGATTTGTGCTTAGCCGATGGGTCTTCTCTGGCTGATGTGGAAGTTGGAGGCTTTTGCGATGGGCTTCATCGGTGTAACACATGAGGTCGGCCAGAGGATTTTTTGATGCTCCGATGGAGGGAGTCACGGTGACGGATGGTGTGTTTTGTTTGCCATCGGTGAGACTGTTGAGATCGGAAGGAGTTTTTTGGAGCGGGCCAATGGTATAGGTCTGGGCGATGGGCTTTGGGCTGAGAGGCGTGTGTCGAGCGTGGCAAAAGTGCTCGACACTTAGTATGTGGGTGGCCATGTTTTTAAAATGCTAAAGTTGTCTTCGCACCGTGCATGTGGGACTAATTCTCCTACATAATTTGAACCTTCGGTGAAGTGCGTTTTGGCGGGAGGCTTCCGTTTGAAAGTTGCGATGGTTTTCTCGGTGGCCGCGGGTGGTTAAGCCATCAATGGCGACAGTGTAGGGGTATGGGCGACGGTACAAGCGATTAAGATGCCTGATCGTGGATGAAGACTTTCAGATGGTGGCGCAAGGCTCGAGATCCCCCCTGTCTGTCGCATTTAATCTGTGAAGGCCATTTTCAAATGGAAGGAATGTATCTGGCAAATTTTTGACTTCTAGCCATGTAATTAATTACTGAATGTACACGGTTCTGTATATAATGGTCCGGCTGTGTTACTTTTTAGAGGTTGGAGGTTTTTTGGGCTTTCGGCTCTGACTCTGAGCATAAGGTGTTCACATTTTGAAAGGCATTTTTTGCTACAGACTCGGTCCTTAGTCTGGTGTACTAATCTATCTTGGATTGTAAATGATGATTTTCTCTATGATGACCTTCTATACAGATTGATTTTAAATGAAAAACACCTGTGTGTGTATTGTTTCTGATTGTCTCCTGTATGTCATTTGTTTTCCTTTCAAACAAGGTTGTCAAGGACTTCCAAGTTTTTCAGTGTATGCATACTGTGTGTCTGATTTATTGCGTCTGCTCAAGGAGTGGTTAAATAGGCTTTTGATCAGATACAAAGGGAAATAGATTGCATCATAGGATCTGTTAAGCATGATCATTAATGATACTCTTTCTTGGACATGTTGCTGTCAGGCAGTAGCATTATTCTCAGGTCCTCTGGATATGAATTTATGTTGTCATGGGGAGACATTTACAGTCTTAGATATGACTCTGCTGCCCAGATAAGGCACTAGTTTGGGAATTTGTCTGTTCAATGGGTCTAGGAAAGTCCCATCACTCCAAACACCATTTCAACCCATCTCATCCTTCCACCTGTTAGTTGTAGGATTAGGATTAGGAACCTCTGCATGCTCTCATACCTAACCAGACATTATGTCCAAGAATGTTGCCAACCTTGTGATTTGTTACACAAATCTTGGTCCATACATGAGAGTATTCTGCCTATTGCCGTCAAGTTAAATCCTTCTGTCATTGAGCTAGTCAAGGTTATACTTTTATCAAATAGGGACACCCCCTTGGTGTGGCAGAACCAGAACTGAAGGGGAGGAGCTCACGCAACCTCCTGTATTCAGTTGGTTGAATCTGCCTGTGCATTAGAACTGGCAAACCCTAATGCTGATTCAAAAGCAAAAACCAACACATTGTTTTGGTTGCATCTCCAAATTTTGAGTGTAACTATGCTCAATTTCTCATCCAAGGCCAGTATTTCATGATTTCAGAAAAAAAAAAGAAGTGGCCACTTAAGACCCCTTTTTGGCCCCCCATCGTCTTGCACTTTCCCTGAACTTACACATGAACATCAAAAGATATGGTATTATTGTGTATAGATGATACTGATCCATCTCCTTTGGCTGCAGAGTATATATTCATCCCTTTGCCCTTTGCTTCACAATACTTCTGATTACTTATTCTATAGTGTCTTCCTTGATCACCATATTGCTACAATCTCCCTTTGACATCTCTTACACTCTTCCACACTGCAACACTCCATGCCACTATTGACATCAATGACAACCCATATGCAACATGAAATTCATCTAATCCTATATTGTCCAATATCAATAGTTGTTACATTGACCCAATTATTGACCAACTTTGAACGTGAGATGACTCCCTTACATTCATACTTTATTTTAGTAGTTGATGTTATATGTGTTTGGAAGGATCCTGGAAATTAATTTCTAAGTTAAATGACCAACCTTCTCAATTTTAACCATAGTTTTGACCAATTAATTCAAAGTAGAATAAAATATTTTAAATTCCACCCAAATATAAGTTTACCAAGATTAAATTGATCAAGATTTCAAATTTTGGAATTTAAATCTTCAAAACAAGTATTTTCATGTTTAAGTAAAATTCAAGGTTCAGGCCCAATTTGCACAAAGCAATCTAGGTTTCAGGGCCAATGTGCAGTTAGCAGGAAATTGTACTTTACAAAAAGAGTGTGAAAGACAATTGGGACTTGGAGTAAGGTTGCATTCTGACAAAAGGACCACAAACTGCAAAAAACTTCAAAATTTTAGATTGCATTCGAACTTCAAGATTAGGATACATTTTGCAGTTGACTGTATATTGCAAGGATTGCAGAATGATAGATGGACTTTGGGTCTGACTTGCAATCTATATGAAACTGCAAATGACAAAGGGTTATAAAACTCTAGACTACATCTGGACTTCAAAATCTGAAAGCAATTTACTAAAAATATAAATTGCGAAGAGATTTTGGAGTTTCATCAGGGTTTGGTATTGGGTTGCATTTTTTAGGTGACTACAAAATAAGTCAAAAGTCCAAAAACTGTAAGGCAAAAGGTTTTTCTAAGAACGGACCTAAAATCTAGAATAAACTAGGTTTAACTGTTATGTCAAAGGTCTAAAATTAGGTGGAATATATTGAAGTTTAAAAAACTAAGGAAGTCTTATGTGCTTTCAAACAGGTTTTAAAGCAAAATTTTATTGAACATAGATGAAATAGGGTTCGAAAACCCTACGACTGAAGGCCCTCAAAAAATAGGGTTAAAATCATAAGAAAAACTTAAAACACCATGAATTTCCTGCTAAAAATTCAATTCAATGCAAGATAAAAGAAAATAAACACATTTACGCACTGATTCTTGAAATTTAGTCAATAAAAGATCATCTTCCCCAAAATGAGAAATAGGTTCACAAACTCAAAAAATGAGAAAGGAAATCAAAATTAAAATGCACCTGGTTTGATGACAAATCTTCCTAAAATAGAAAGAAGTCCAAAGATTAGGGAACTATCAGTGAGTTGGAGTACGAAAAAAGTGGAGGAAACTATGAAATGACAGGTCAAATTAAGTGTTTCAAAATTTTGAAAATCCTCACATGCGCAAGATTGATGCACACCAAATAGGCCTCTAGGGTTCAGAATATACTTGTAATATATGCAACTTTGGAGTTTGAAGTTTCATAAAGACCACTCTAAGGACTAGAGTGTCAAGGAAAATTGCTCAAATCACATGAAAAGGGCGCTCAAAAATGGAAAAATAGTTGCACATTTGACCACAAACCTTAGGAGATAAGAAAAGATAAATAAAAAAATTCAACACCCCCTTTTACTTAAAAAAACCCATTTTATTAGAATGAAACACCCTTTGGATAAAACTCCTCCTAGATCAGATCAATAAAGCTCAAATAAACATTTCATTGCATCCCAACTAAAATTCAAGACCACGGAGGTTTAAAAAAAAGGTCCCAATTTTTTTAAAATTAGGGGCATGTTCTAATCAAAACAACATTCCCTCTTATAAGATGAGAGTGGAGAGTTGTTGCAAAGGTCCCCTATAAAGAGAACAACATATGTGACCCTATTTATAGAAACACACAACTCAATGATGCCCTCTTGGGGTTTCATCACAAGTGTCCATTAAGCTACCCTTTTAGGTTTTCAACTTAATAGGAAGATTTTGCAAGCCACCCTTTCAAGTCTTTAAATTATAACTTTGGTGCAAAAGTATGATCAACAAAAGGCAGTATCCATGGCCTCAAATAATCTATACTAAGCTGCATATATGGTGGTCTCAATATGCTCATTATCAATATCCCAATGGGAAATCACAGGTACAAAAAATAATTGCTCCAATCAACATCAAAGAGATTGAGACCATAATTATGCTCTATGGGAATTAAGTGTAACTCTACAATTTTCTTAGTAAGTTGTCACTCAATAGTATTAGTATTAGTATATATGTCTACAATGCTTAGTTCATCATCAATTGAATCGACAACTTCTATATTTGGAGTAGACAAACTCAACAGGCTTTCATACCATTTCTCAACAATATTTATGATCTCGAGTTTATTATTAACTGGATCTACAACAACATCCGCATCAAGAGGATTATCATTAACTAGATCTATAGATGAGCCATCATCTAAAATGGTGGATTGGGCTCTCCTACAGGATTTTGAAAAAAGACAAGTCTCTATTTTCCACTTCGAGTGATCTATTCATCCAAAATGCATATGCCTCATTAATTTTGTAGGTGGATCTCTCACATAAGATTGTTTTTTAGAATGTGTTTGTCGACCACATGATAGACAAGGATGGAGATCGAAACAATCATGGGAGGTATGTCCTCAATATCCATAATGACAACAAATTTGGACTTGATGGGAGCAAGTTGATTTTGATTGACTTGACAACTTGTCAATTTAACAAGGCTAACCAATAGGTGAAGAATCAACTTGAATATTATTTTGAATACATTTAAACACAAATTTGATACGTTTAGAATATTCTAGCACATGAAAAATCACAACACTTGTATACCCTAGACTAAGATGATGTTTGTTAGATTTTATTGTCTCCCAGACACACATACCATATGGAGATTCAACAACGGGAGGACTAACATGTATTGTATCCTTGATGGATTTTGACAACACACTTTTTGACTTAGAATCAACAACATTTTTCTATGACATAGGAGGGGGCCCAACAATTTTCTTCATAGACCTTTTGTCTTTTCATGTCTTCTGAGTTGTACCTCTTGAAGAAGGGAGATCAACATCTTTCATCTTTGCAACATTGTTCTTGTTGTCCTATTTTCCTCTGTCCAGAGTTAAATAGCTCACCTTGTATATTCCTTGAATATCCTTTAGAAATGACCCTACAAAGCTTAAATTCTTCAAAAACCCATGCTCTATCCTTGCCAAAAATCCCAAAAGCTTGCCTCGAGAATCCTTGAAGAAAACCCAAAAAAACCCAGAAATCTTTTGTCTCCAGTTGTTTTCTATCGCAGAGATTTCTCAGTTTTATACTTAGCCATTTTTCATGTATATGATGATGACATCATCCTTGTTTTGGGTTTTTTTGTCATTTGGTCGAATTGTATCTCAGATACAATTTTCCTTATATCTTGGTAATGTACAAATGTTACTATGCATTAGGTTCATTGTAGGTTATGTTGTATGTATCTCCTTTGTATATTGTGCATACAACTGCATATACAATGCAATATACAAGAGGTTATACAAATATGAGATACATTCCTGGACCTAAAAGAATATGCATTTTAGTTTTGGAAAGGCAGATGCATTTGTATGCATCTTTTTATGTATGTTTGCATTGTATATTTGCATATGTAAAGGTCACATGCAAAGGTCAGATGCAATGTTTGTATGTACAAGCGATTGTATGCAGTTTTGTTTGTATATTCGCATTGTATATGCAATATACAAAGGCAATATACAAGGAAATACATACAATCTGGACCCGACTAGGAAATTAAATTTGGCAAACTTAGTGGTGGGGTCCATAGTTGTATGTTGAAGTGCATGTATGTGCCGATATGCAAAAAGGCAAAGATACAAGTTGGACCTATTTCAATGTTCCATTCTGGTTGATAATCCTTTGAGTTCCGTAATTGTATGTACATGCGATTGTATCTCATATACAATCACATATACAAAGTCACATACAATGGATTTTTGGCGAGACAAGGTGTATCGTTGGCTCAGTTCAAAAGCGATTCAAAGGCCAATTAAAATGCCGATGCAACGGTGGGTCCTAGGTTCAGCTCAGCGACCAATGGAGTGATGACACGTGGCAAGGGCATATATACAAAACGTGATACAAAGGTAAAGGCCCACTTTTGTATGTTGGCCATTGTATTGTATATACAATTGCACATACAAAAGCATATACAAAGGGAGATTCAAAGACATGCAAAGCAATTTGAATATGCAAAAAGAGAAAGGAAAGAAATTGCATAAATGCATAAAGTGAACCTAGCAGTGTAAAGTGCATACACAGTTGCATATGCAAAGCGATATACAAGTGCAATATGTAGTTGATCACAACTTTGACCGTAGATATCTCCCTCATTCTGGCGAATTTCAACATGCTTCAAAAGGCAAAAGTGCTTATTTTTGCCTCCTCTTTCATCTGGCGGGCTTTTGAGGGGAATATTCTCACTTTCAAAATATGATATGGATTTACATGCTTGATCGACTGGACGTTTCAGTGACCGATTTGGCATATGCAGGGGCTGATATTGTTGCATTTATTCCAATTGGTAGGCTTTGTAGGTGGATTCATGGCATATGGCTTCACTCTCCAATGCGTATGGGCTCTGTGTCTTGCTGGCAGATCTTCCTATGTTTGGCGACAGGACATCTCAGCGGCTGAATTAAGTTTTGTAGAGGTCCTTCAATGCAGATATTTGTTGCATTTATGGATGCAGGTCGATGATTCAACAGCTCACATTGAAGATTCAAAATATCTTCCACCTGCCCTGTTCCAAATATTTTATTCCATAATTTCTTGCAAGTGGACGTCCGTTCTGGCGATGATATTTTCTGACAGAGCTTATGTGACAGTTCATTGTAACCGACTTAGGTCAAATGCAAAATGCTATATATACTAAAATATGAGATGTAAAGGAGGTTGGAAGATTTAGTAATCTATGCTTCTGATTACAAACAAAGCATTCCTTTACTGTAACCTTGCCTTTTGATTAAATACATGCTTGTTATTTTACCTCTTCATGCTATTTTGACTCTGTGTGATCTAAGGATGATGTGTTTGTGAATGTTTAATTCCTTCTAGTCATCTCTTACTCCTTGCCTCTGTTAAAATCAGTTTGATCTGTGTATGTTTATTGGTTGTATCTAGTCATTTTGTGCATTTTCTCAGTTCTGTGTTTGTTCTTTTATTCAACCTGGTGAATCACCCTTATTTTCAAGTTTTCCTGTTTTATCTTTTCATTTTTTAAAAGCATTCCTTCTCCCTTTTCCTCTGCAAATCCAGTAGATTTTAGGTGATAACCAGCTAGGAAGCCAGCCTTCTCTGGAGGTTCTTTCCAAACACAGGTGACCCACAGACCTGGAAAGATCCCATGTTTCTCCAAATTGCCAAGTTTTACAACTTAGCAAGGGTGCAAATCTGAGAGACAACAGTTTTTGGCACACCCGGTGGGACTGTTCAAGTCTGAACAGTGCTACGTTACAATTATATTGCTAGTTTTGATATGCTACTAGTATTATTAGGTCTTTAAGGGGCAATTGAGCATATCTGGTGACTCATACTGAGAAAGGATAAGTAGATCAGTGCTGTTACATTTTTATGAGAAAAATACAAACTCAGAGTTCGATTTCCTTTTATTATTTGCAGTTGTCTCCACCTAGAAGACAGAGCAGAGCTGTGGTAAGAACTCCAGTTTCAAAAAGAATACAATCAACCCCACCAAGTTTCAGGCCAGTAGTACCTGTATTTCCTATACCGGTTCAAGCAAACCTACCTCCAGCTGTTCCAATGGCAAGAAATCAGCCATTTGTGGCTTTTGATGGGAGCAGCCCACTGAACTTGACCGTGCATGATAATATACCCATGCCAGCTTTGAAGATCCTACCTTATTTCACTGGGGAGGATCAAACTACCCTAATCGATCACATTAGAGACGTAGCTTCTCTATGTGGTGTTCATCATGTAACTCAAGAAAATGTAGCCATCAGGCTACTGGCTGCCTCGTTTAAAGGAAAAGCATTACAGTGGTTCAGGAGTTTACCAGTGCAAACAATTGCAACTTGGGATGATTTGGCTGATAAGTTGAACAAACAATTTCAAGATAAGTCAGATAACTTATCGTTGGTTGAACAATTGACTACGATAAAGAGAGCTCCCCAGGAGCAAATGATGGATTTCAATTTCTGGTTTCAGAAGACATGGAACAGAATTCCTGCCATGGTAAGACCTTCATCAGAATATGCATTTCTATATTTTTTGAAAGCTCTTAATAGTGACATTTCAGTAATGATACAATCAATGGGAGGTACAAATTTACCTTATGCATATGAAATAGCTATTAGTGCAAAAAATAGCCTAATTCAAGCTAGGAAAATAGCACCTAGACCACCAATGCCCATTTTTCCCGAGATTCAAGCTTCAATGCCTTTGTCGATCCCATCTTTTGCCCCTTTACCTGTTGCAGCAGCATTGCTAGGTATTGCCAGTTCTGAGACTGTTGTTTCTAGCTCATCACAGGAGTTAAGAGAGATTAAAAACAACCAACAGAAAATAGAGAACATCCTGCAAACTTTTGGGAATGAGCTGGTGAATATCAAAAAATAGCAGTCCTAGAACAAACAGCCTTATCAGCCACACAGTCAAGGGCAAAATTAGCCTTATAAAGGGCAAAACCAGCCATACCAAGCTAATAGGCCATCTTATCAAAGTAATTACCAGGGTGCTAGGTAGAATGTGAACCAGAGGCCTTTCCATCCTTACAATCCTGCACCCATTAATGCAGTTAGCAACCTTGTCTCTGTTTAGAATAACCTTGCAGTTGAGTATGAATGGTGTCTTCCATGTAATCAACCACACAGTCAGGCAACCTGTTCAAATGGAGTGATAAATCAAGCTCTAATGGTGTAGAGTGTTGCAGTTTCACAACCAAACACACTAAATGATGGGGCTGTACAGTAGCAAGAACAGCCTCAGAATGATACTGCCTTCCTAAACTGGCAGGAAGATGAGTTCTATGGCGTAAACAAAGATGTGACTTTAGTTGCAGCAAATACGAGAGCTAAATAGAGGGGTTATGAGATAGATCAAGTAGCAAACAAAGAAAAAGGACCTACTGATCCTTCTACATCCCAGATTCCCCATATTTTGCAAAGGAATACTCAAGCAACTGCCAGGGAACAGCCTCATTTGCAGGCTGATATTCCTGCTGCAAAGTCACATCAGAAGGTAAATGTTACTTCACATTTCAATATGATTGAAAATATGAAGAAAATGAACGTGACAATATCTATGTGGGATTCCTTAGCGATCCCAGGTCAAAAGGACATGTTACAATCTGCCTTGTCTAATTTAAAAGTGTCAAATGATGCAACTGTTGACCCAGCTAGGGTTGTTCTTACCAATTCATCCTAGGAAAACAGTAAACAACCAAATAAGAGTGCTAAACCACTTCCATTTTATGTATCATTAATAATAGGAGACAAGTTAGTACATAAATGCATGGTGGATAGTGGTGCAAGTAGTTCTGCAATGCCAAAACAGATTGCAGACCAATTAGGATTGAAATACCAACCCCTTACGAAGGGTGTACTCCAGTTGGATGGCATAACTATTAACACTGTAGGTGTGATAAAAGATCTAGGTCTCACTTTGCATACCTGTCCAAATGTTTCCATTTCCCAAGAGGTGTTCATCATAGATCTACCTCCTCATTTTGCCATGTGTTTGTCAAGAGAGTTCACAACCAAGATAGGAGGATATTTATCCTCAGACTGGTCCCACATGTTTTTTAGGACCCAATATAGCACAAAAGTGACCCTAAAATCTGAATTGCTTGCCAAATATCACATAGAGCCTTATGTCCCAAGTGTTGTTAACGCGAATTGCATTATTTCTGATGATCCTGAGCTTGTTGCTGCTCAAGAACTGCAAGTTGAAAGTATACCAGAAGTGTTGTTAAAGGAGTGGGCCTTAGAAAATATTGTAGATGATCCTGAAGGACACATTCAAGAAACTGGTATGGGGGTTTACATACTGCACGAACCTAAAACAACAATTTCAAACCTTGTAAAGAGTGCAGAACAATAGATAGAACAACAAGATGAGGTATGGAAAATGTACTTTGATGGCTCTAGGAATAGGAATGGATCTGGTGGTGGTGCAATGCTTGTGTCTCCACAGGGTGACAAATATTATTTTGCTTTCCATTTTCCTTTTTGGTGTACAAATAACACTGCTAAGTATGAAGGGTTGATTTAAGGTTTGTAGTGGGCAAGGAAGAGGAAAATTGGTTGTTTGCAGGTGTATGGGACAATGAACTTATTGTGAATCAGGTGAGGGGACTGCATGTTACAAATAATGATGCTTTGAAATGCTATAAACATAAGGTATGGGATATGATTGAGGAGTTTGACGCTTTCAATCTAATCTCTATTCCAAGAAATCAGAACAATCACGCAGATAGGTTAGCTGCAATTGGAGCTCGGTTCGATATCCCCAGTGATATTCAAAGAGAAAAGATATAGCCTCATGTGAAGATAGTTGATAGGCCCTCTATTCCTAACAATAACATTCATTGGCAGGTTTTTGAGAGTAATGAACAGGTTCTGCGTTTCCTGTTAGAAGAGGATGAGTTCTCTATGATGAATCAGAACAAACTCAAACAACAATATGGTGATCATCAAGTTCTTTAGTTAAGGACTAATAAGATGCCCAGAGGGTTGGTAACCTTGGAATCCCTTTTTGGTACTAATGATCAGCTGAAAAAGAGCAAAACTAGTATGCAAGTCAAAGAGGAACATTATGAGGAGCTAGAAATTTTCAAAGGTAAGCTTCTCAAAATTGGTAAAATCTGTTCACCTAAGGATAGGAAGGCTTTTATTGCTCTTTGTCAAGAATTTGAGGCTGTCTTTGCTTGGGAATACTCAGACTTAAAAGGGTTTGACCCTCATATTGCCCAGCATACTATGGAGTTAGAAATAGGTGTGAAACCTGTGAGGCAGAAACAAAGACCTTTAAATCCAAAACTTGAGCCTCTGGTGATTAAGGAATTAACCAGGCTGGTCGAGGGAAACATCATTTTTCTGATCAAGCATACTTCTTGGGTCTCCAATCTTGTTCCTATGAGGAAGAAGAATGGAGAAATTAGGTTGTGCGTTGATTTTAGAGACCTTAATAGGGCCTTCCTGAAGGATCACTACCCGCTGCCCTCAATGGAGCAAATTCTACAAGTAGTAGCTGGTTCAAAAAGATTCTCCTTACTTGATGGATATTCAGGTTATAATCAGGTATTAGTCAAAGAAGAAGATCAGTTTAAAACTGCTTTTACCACAAAATGGGGCACCATGGCCTACAAAAAGATGCCTTTTGGTCTGTCAAATGCTGGCTCTACTTTTTAGAGAGTTATGGATATGGCTTTTAAAAGTTTGCTTTATAAATTGGTACTTGTGTACCTTGATGACATCACAGTTTTCTCTAAGGATGTAGCTAAACATTTATCCCACCTGAAACAAGTATTTGAGAGATGTAAAGAGTTTGGGATATCTCTCAATCCCAAGAAATGCATTTTTGTTGTGCATGAAGGCAAGCTTTTAGGACACATTGTGTCAAAAAAGCGAGTTACCATTGATATAGAAAGAGTAAGAGCTATTTTGGAGCTACCTTTACCCAGTCACAAGAAGGGACTACAAAGTTTTTTCGGCAGAATTAATTTTCTGCGAAGATTTATACCTGACATTGCAAATTTATTGAAGCCATTGACCTCTATGTTGAAGAAAAATGCAGTTTTCAGCTGGACAAAGGAGGGCAAACTCAGTTTTGAGTCCATAAAAGAAGCTTTATCAACTGCACCAACTCTGGTAAATCTCAATTTCTCAAAAGAGTTTATTTTGTATGCTTATGGCAGTTTAGATACAATTTCTGCAATTCTGGTACAATAGCAAAGTGAAGGCTTTGAGCAGCCAATTGCTTTCTTTAGTCAAGGACTGGAGGAGTATGAACAGAGGTATAGTTTCATTGAAAAATATGTCCTTGCAGTGGTAAAGAGTCTCAAGAAGTTTAGGCATCTTATTTCTAACAATAAGGTACATTTGATGGTTGCTCACCCTGTTGTGAAAGAGTTTCTGTTAGGTAAGGATGTTAATGAGAAGAGGGCTGGTTGGATTACCAAAGTCATGGAATATGACGTAGATATCAAGATAACAAAGCTCATCAGAGGTAGAGGACTCAGTGAACAACTTGCTACTAGGTCTGAAAATGAAACAAAGAAGGAGGAAGAGGTGCTTCTAACCATTGAAGATGAACATCGGGATGATATAACAACAGTTGGAACATGTTGGGTTAATGACATGACTCATTTTTTACAAACTGGTGAATGTCTAGCAGGTTTAGATAGAACCAAGAGAAGATATTTTAGACTGTAGTCTATTCCATATGTTTTAATTAATGACATCCTTTTCAGAAAAGATTTTAATGGTGTGTTGTTAAGATGCATTGATAATGATCAAACTGACAAGGTGTTGCATGAGTTTCATGATGGAACAGCAAGGGGGCATTTTGCCCCAAGGACTACTGCTTGGAAAATAATGAGAGCTGAATATTACTAGCCCAACTTATTTAAGGATGCCCATGCATGGGCCAGAAAGTGTGTAAAATGTGCTATTTTTGTAGGCAAAGAAAGGTTGTCAGCTTTACCTCTGCAGCTGATTCAAGTAGAACAACCCTTCATGAGATGGGGCATTGATTTTATAGGTCCCATTAACCCACCATCAAGTGTAGGTCACAGGTGGGTACTTACAGCAACAGACTATTTCACAAGGTGGACTAAAGCAGTGGCTTTGAAGGAAGCCAATGAGAGTGTTGTTTTGAACTTTTATTATGACTTGGTATCTAGATTTGGGGTACCTGAGTCAATTATCTCAGACAATGCTCTAGCCTTTGGTGGATTGAAGATAACTGACTGGGCTATGAAGAATGGAATCTATTTGAACACCTCATCAAATTATTACCCACAAGGTAATGGTTTGGCTGAATCCACAAATAAGAATCTCATAAGGATTATCAAAAAATCAATGGAGGATAACCAGAGGGCCTGGCACACCAATCTAAAATCTACTTTATGGGCAGATATAATAACTCCCAAGAGGTCTATTGGAAACTCCCCATATATGTTAGTTTATGGAAAAGAGGCAAGACTACCTGTATCTGTAGAGCTGCCAGCTCTTGATATCATGAATCAGCTAGAGATGTTTGAAGAAGAAGATCCCAAGGCTGTCAGATATGCTCAACTTATGGAGCTTGAAGAGATCAGAGATAAAGCTATGAAAGCTATGGAGTGTCATTAGCTTCAGACAAAAAGAGCTTTTGATAAGAAATCCACTCCCAGAATTTTTAGGGAGGGTGATATGGTACTCAAATGGGATGAGTTGAAAAGTAGGCCAAGGAGGCACTCCAAGTTTGACAGCATGTGGAGTGGCATTTATCATTATTGAATGCAAGGAGCACAATGCATTTCAGTTATCAAACATGGATGGAGAAAATTTGCCTATCCCAGTCAATGGGATACACCTAAAGAGATGTTTTGAGGTATGAGTTGCCTTGTAAAGCAGTAGATTAGGTTTCTTGCTTTTAATAAGTGTTGTTGCACAATAGTTTAGATATCTTTTGTTTTCCCTAAGTGTTGTCTAGCACAGTTAGATGAGTTGCTTTCAGTATTTTGTTTTAGTTTTGATCTTCCAAGTGTTCTTCATTGCTGACATGTTGAGTTACTGAGGTCAAGATTGATTCTCAAAAGTGTTTTTAAGTCTCAATATGACCTTGTGCCCAATGGATAAAGTCTAGGCTACTAGTTTGATTGTTTAGCAGGCAAACATCCCTGAGAAGTCACCAAAATGTTGTCCTATTTTCCTCTGTCCAGAGTTAAATAGCTCACCTTGTATATTCCTTGAATATCCTTTAGAAATGACCCTACAAATCTTAAATTCTTCAAAAACCCATGCTCTATCCTTGCCAAAAATCCCAAAAGTTTGCCTGGAGAATCCTTGAAGAAAACCTAGAAAAACCCAAAAATCTTTTGTCTCCAGTTGTTTTCTATTGCAGAGATTTCTCAGTTTTATACTTAGCCATTTTTCATGTATATGATGATGACGTCATCCTTGTTTTGGGTTTTTCTGTCATTTGGTGGAATTGTATCTCAGATACAGTTTTCCTTGTATCTTGGTAATGTACAAATGTTACTATGCATCAGGTTCATTGTAGGTTATGTTGTATGTATCTCCTTTGTATATTGTGCATACAACTGCATATACAATGCAATATACAAGAGGTTATACAAATATGAGATACATTCCCGAACCTAAAAGAATATGCATTTTAGTTTTGGAAAGGCAGATCCGTTTGTATGCATCTTTGTATGTATGTTCGCATTGTATATTTGCATATGCAAAGGTCACATGCAATGTTTGTATGTACAAGCGATTGTATGCAGTTTTGTTTGTATATTCGCATTGTATATATGATATACAAAGGCAATATACAAGGGAATACATACAATCCGGAGCCGACTGCGAAATTAAATTTGGCAAATTCAGTGGTGGGGTCCGTAGTTGTATGTTGAAGTGCATGTATGTGCCGATATGCAAAAAGGCAAAGATACAAGTTGGACCTGTTTCAATGTTCCATTCTGGTTGATAATCCTCTGAGTTTCACAATTGTATGTACATGTGATTGTATCTCATATACAATCACATATACAAAGTCACATACAATGGATTTTCAGCGAGACAAGGTGTATTGCTAGCTCAGTTCAAAGGCGATCCGAAGGCTGATTAAAATGCCGATGCAGCAGTGGGTCCCAGGTTTAGCTCAGCGACCAATGGAGTGATGACATGTGGCAAGGGAATATATACAAAAGGTAATACAAAGGTAAAGGCTCGCTTTTGTACGTTGGCCATTGTATTGTATATACAATTGCACATACAAAATCATATACAAAGGGAGATTCAAAGACATGCAAAGCGATTTGAATATGCAAAAGGAGAAAGGAAAGGAATTGCATAAATGCATAAAGTGAACCTAGCAGTGTAAAGTGCATATACAATTGCATATGCAAAGTGATATACAAGTGCAATATGTAGTTGACCATAACTTTGACCGTGAATATCTCCCTCATTCTAGCAAATTTCAACATGCTTCAAAAGGCAAAAGTGCTTATTTTTGCCTCCTCTTTCATCTGGCAGGCTTTTGAGGGGAATATTCTCACTTTCAAAATATGATCTGGATTTACATGCTTGATCGACTAGACGTTTCAACGACTGATTTGGCATATGTAGGGGCTGATATTGTTGCATTTATTCCAGTTGGTAGGCTTTGCAGGTGGATTCATGGCATATGGCTTCACTCTTCAATGCGTATGGGCTCTGTGTCTTGCTGGCAAATCTTCCTGTGTTTGGCGACAGGACATCTCAGCGATTGAATTAAGTTTTGTAGAGGTCTTTCAATGCAGATATTTGTTGCATTTATGGATGCAAGTCGATGATTCAACAGTTCACATTGAAGATTCAAAATATCCTCCACCTGCCCTGTTCCAGATATTTTATTCCATAACTTCTTGCAGGTGGACGTCCCTTCTGGCGATCATATTTTCTGACAGAGCTTATGGGACAGTTCATTGTAACCGACTTAGGTCAAATGCAAAATGCTATATATACTAAAATATGAGATGTAAAGGAGGTTGGAAGATTTGGTAATCTATGCTTCTGATTACAAACAGAGCATTCCTCTACTGTAACCTTGCCTTTTGATTAAATACATGCTTGTTATTTTACCTCTTCATGCTATTTTGACTTTGTGTGATCTAAGGATGATGTGTTTGTGAATGTTTAATTCTTTCTAGTCATCTCTTACTCCTTGCCTCTTTTAAAATCAGTTTGATCTGTGTATGTTTATTGGTTGTATCTAGTCATTTTGTGCATTTTCTCAGTTCTGTGTTTGTTCTTTTATTCAACCTGGTGAATCACCCTTATTTTCAAGTTTTCCTGTTTTATCTTTTCATTTTTTAAAAGCATTCCTTCTCCCTTTTCCTCTGCAAATCCAGTAGATTTTAGGTGATAACCAGCTAGGAAGCCGGCCTTCTCTGCAGGTTCTTTCCAAACACAGGTGACCCACAGACCTGGAAAGATCCCATGTTTCTCCAGCTTGCCAAGTTTTACATCTTAACAAGGGTGCAAATCTGAGAGACAACAGTTCTATGACACATGAGGGGGCTCAACACTACTTAAATAAGGAACATGTTCGTTGACATCTTGCTTCTTTGGTGAGGCATCAAGTGTATGATCTTCTAGTCAATTTTACAACCTATTGATTTCTTACCACAACATCTTGTATTGGTTGCAAAACTTCATGAATAGGGGCTTGTATTGATGCCAACATTTTGATATTATCTTTGCTTCTTTTTTGTTTCTAACATTAATTTGCAAAGATAACATACCATTGGTGTATAATGTCAACATGATTACAAAGATACACACTTTTGAGTCACTTCTACCAATAATGCTTAGAGACAATACAATTTACAACATCTTTTGGCTTTTACTGTCAAGTGAGATGGATTGGTTGCTTATCACTCCAAAAGGTCGCCTTTTCTATCGACTATCAAACCAATATACCAAACCTTTCAATATGCTCACCCTTCAATTATACTTGTCGGTACATGGAAGAATCTTTTCCTTTCTTTATACTCATAGGTATGTGAAATAAATGTTAAAGCATGTGAGAGAATAGTGGTATGTAGTACATAGGTAGTACATGAAAATGATTCATCCTAACAATGACACCTGCTTTGAAAGAAATCAAAATTTCTTTCAATTAGGATTTATGTCTTATGATAGCAATGAATCAGAGGGAAATGAAAATGAAAATGAAAATGACAATGCCCTTATTACTCCCTAATGATTTATAGGGATGATGCCACATACATCATTATTGTAGTTATATTAGGAGATGGTTATAGTAGTTCAATCACAATGGATTTACATATAAACATGAACTATAGGTACTGTGAATACCAAATACTATGGTTGTTTTGGTTTTGCAAAAGATTGTTTTGACAAATTAGACTTTTGGTTTTAAAAAATTGACATTTTGCTTAAAATATTCGGCCTCTAAAATATGCTAATATGGGAAAATTAACCTCCACTAAATAAAATTTTTACCCATATGACTATTTCAAGACACCTCCATTAGTATAATAAGAAGTTGCCCCGAAAAATAAAAATCATCAAATTTGTTTTATACCATCCAGAATGTGAAGAGTCCATAGTGAAGAGTCAAGATCTGCAACAGAGGGTTTGATCATTGTAGATTCTATTGAACAACATCAAGTTTTGGTCACAACCATTGCATTTCCGTTCACTGGAAATTTTCACAACAGAGCAAGCATAATGTTGATGCAATATTCATGGCAACCTAGATCAAAATCTAACTCCTAGGTATAAATTTTGAGAAGGAAATGGACCTCCTTGGGGTTGTAGGTTGTGACTCTATAGAAGTGATGTACTATCTTTGACACTTGCTGCGGGTTCCTCTTGGCTTTACAACATCAATAATTGTCTAAATATTAGCAATTATGTGATCGTGATTGAAGCCAGTTACCATGCATTTCCATTAGACAAGTGAAGCTAAATAGATGTTGATGGATTAGAATCATCTACTACAAGACCACATAATGGCTGAACCAATGTAAGGCTTGTGAAACCACTCTTTAGTCCCTATGTTGAATATGGCTGATAGTAACAAGCAGAGGAATGGTTGATGACATAGTTTTTATAGCTCTTCTCTACTGTAACCATCTGCAAATTAATATTGCCTGTATGGTATTGATTTTCTAGATAGATTTGAATATCTAAATATAGAAGAGCCTATCGAGAAGTTTAAGCATAGCCACAAAAATTTGACATTGGTGCGCTTTGCTGCTCTTAATCTCACCTTTAAAATTCATAACCAGTAACAACATAAGTAGCACCGTGGAACAAGCAAGACCCTGACTTGCAACTATTCTTTTGATAATAGTTGTTGAAAGCATACAACGCATGGAATTCTAAAGTATTTGAATTATAGCAAGTCACACCAGGTTGGATCTGGTTAGGATAGATTTAGTGAGGAAATTGGCTTGGAGGGCACAACTATCTCAAAATTTGAAGGAGTTTTGCATTCTTCTCTGTCAAACCTCACCATTGAGCAATGTGACTAGAGATTTTATTCATTCAAATTATAAGAACTTGAAGACACTAAATCCAAGGTTTCCAATTTTAATTTGAGAGTAGATTCGTTGATCTATTCAGAGTTCTCTTATCCTTGTTGCTTTTGTTGATCACATGGTATGGTGTAGCCATAAAATGCATATGGCAAGCCTTGATCTTATCCAAACAAAACCATATATGACTTCTATCATTTTGTTAAGATAACTCGCCTTCGTATGATAGGATTCACTCTTGAGGTCTCTTAAAGGGTGGTCTTACATGCCCGGATTCGAGTCCTTAACTAGATCTCTATTTAGGACTCTATGGCTTGCTCTAGCACGACCCCAAGAAGTCACATGGTGTTAAAATTCCCTAGAAAGATTCTCAACATACACATAGTTCCCTACCTTGAGATCTTTGTTTCCCTATCCTAGGTTGATCCCATGATGCGTGACTCAATTTTAAGTTGCATGGGATTTACCCTAAATCCATTTTTTTAATTTAAAATTGTCATCTCCCTCTCTTTTCCACTAATTATTGGGAGCCAACTTGATACACATTTATGTAACTATTCATTATGTCTTGGTATTTAAAGGTGTTCATATGTGCATTTAAACACATCCATGATTGGCAAGTAATAGCTGCATTATAGGGAGATTTCATCATAAGAACACTTCAATTGGAGCACTAAAACAAACATATCTGCATCAATACACCTAATGTCATAAAACTAGTCTATCGCGGGGGTTGATTGAGGAGAACTTGACCTTTACAATCCAACAACTTCCCTAAGTTATTTTGAATACTACCAATCCCTACACATCAATAGACAACGAGAATCACAATGAACTAGATCACAAGAGTCTACATTCACCATGCCTTCAAGGTAAGTTCTCGGTTGCACGAGTTAGATCACGAGTTACTTGAGATCAACCCACAAACCACAAAACATTATGAGTCTATTAGAGTTCTGAGATAGTAAGCCCATCAAAAACATTAATTTATGAATATTGATGAATCAATTCTACACCACATGATCGTATTTCTTCATTATTATTCCAAACCCTTATTCAGTCACATATAATTTCAATAAAATAACATTTTTAGTTATCAATTTCTAAGTTTCTCTACACTCTATTTAAATCTAAGTAAATTAAACTTATATTACTTATATTTATGTAAGATTTTATTCTCCCTCTCATTTAGGCACAAGATATTGGAGTCGCTCAATTCAAAGCAACACATCACATGGCATTTTCAACCTCAATCAATGGAATAGTTGAATTTAGGACAATTTTAGTGTTATGTGCTTCCACTTGCCATTACGCCATTGGCTACAGCTAAACGTGATAATGCTTCCACGTTACGAAGATTGCGGGGGACCAAAACAAAAAGAAAAAGTTTTCCCAAAAAAAAAAAGAAAATAAATAAAAAACAGGTGTCGGAGAAAACATTTGTCAAATATACATTTTTTTTTAACAAATAGAAATACATGGGAAAACTAATTGAAGTAACGGAATTGAATTGGATACAGATCAACGCGGCATATCTTCTTTGGGAGCCCTCCGTAGTCGGTGTGAATCCCTCCATATAACAACCAAATCTGCTACATCTGTATCGCATTGTCTTTTCCTCTTCACTGGGTTTCTGGACACCAAATTTTTTGTTTCAAAGCAGAAAGAGGGAGATCTAGCACTGTTGCAAATGGCGAAGATGGGAGCAGTAGCAGTGATCTGCCTGTTGGCTCTGTTGGGTGTGGCTCGTGCCTCTGATAACTTTTCTGTGACAGGCAAGGTCTACTGTGATAACTGTGGTGCTGGTTTCCCAACTAGAATCTCTCCAGCTATTGCTGGTAAGCATTTTCCATTTACATTTTCCATTTTTTCTCATTTGGGTGTTTTGTTTTCTGCCTTCTGAGCTTCCAATAGACCAGATCTGATATGCAATGCTCTGATACCTTTTAATGCGGTTTATGGAAACACTTTCATGTGTTCTTTTCTGGGCATTTTGTGATCAGTGTAATGGTGTTTGCTTGACATTGGATTCATATCAGTTACGGCTTATAGTTAATGGATCTGCTGTGTTGCCTGAATGTTATGCTTGTGGGTATTATTGTTTTTCAAATCTGTTTGGAAGTATAATTTCCCTGCACTTTGGGGTTTTAAATGTAGATGTAATGCTTGTGGGTATTATTGTTTTTCAAATGTGTTTGGAAGTATAATTTCTCTGCACTTTGGGGTTTTAAATGTAGATTTCACTCTTCAGTGTTTGGTATGTGTGGATTTGGAAGAACTGATCTAATTGAGGGGCTTTTGTTAAATGGGATTTATGTAAGTTGGGTAGGAGTTAGTTACATATGGAGATTTGCTTGTAATACATTGTAATTGTGTACAGGTGCCACAGTAGCAGTGCAATGCAATGATAAAGATGGAAAACGAACCTTTTATGCAAAAGGAGTGACTGACAAGGATGGGAAATTCAGCATCCCTGCAGCAGGTGAGCGTCCCCATGAACTGTGCAAGGCAGAAGCTCTGAGCAGCCCTGATGCAAAATGCAACATTCCATCAGAAGTCAACCATGGTCCGGTTTACTTAACCCACAACAATGGTATCAATTCTGATGAGAGAATAACTGGCCCTTTTTCTTTCAAATCCACTGAGAGGAACGCTGAGTGTGCAGTAGTCATGGCTGAATATAATATCTATTGATTTGCATCATTTTAGCCAAGAGGAACATATGGCTTTCCTATTGTTTTTGTTTTTCTGTGAAACTTAGTAGATGTGTGGCACAGGGTTGCCGAATCTTTGATCAAGTAACAAGGAGGAGCAACCTTCTCATGAGTCAATACCATCAAGGAAGGGACAACAATCTTCACAAATTTAAGATGTTGATAAATATATAATAAAAAAGTTGAAATAAGTGAGCGCATCTACTCTAGGGCAATGCTTATACATTAGTTTGAAAGTGCAGAAATAATAAAAGGAAATAGAAAGAAAACGATCAAGCTGAGCAGCCCCAGATTTGAGGCCGGCGATCCTGAAACCATAAAGCATTGATCGAAGTTTGTTTGAGATAACTCGTCACAACTAGCAAGCGTAAAAGAGAGCTTCTCATTATCATTATCGTAGAGAATATGCATATTCTACTGTTGATAATTTTCAAGTATGGAAGGTACCTTCGATTAAGATGTGGGGATTTTCAACATGAGTAGACAGAACAAACTAATGTCCTCATGTTGAAAACCACCACATCCAAATCGTATGTATTTTCTATACTTGGAAATTATCAGCAACAAAATACGCATATTCCCTATGATAAATATAATGATAATGAGATGCTCTCTTTAACGTCTGCTAGTTTTGGTGAGTTATCTCAACCAAATTTCGATCATCGTTTTATGGTTTTAGGATCGTCGGCCTTGAGTTTGGGGCTATTCAGCGTGATCGTTTTTTTATGGCATCTCAAGTTTCTCTTGTTGATTAGCTTTGTATTCAAAGCTAATTCTTCTTGGTTGTGCAAGAAAGGAGTAGATTTCACTTGGTAATGGGTGACTATGAACAAGCAAGTCTTCTTGAGAGTAAGCAAAGACAAAAAAATATATGTTAAAAGGAAAACTGCAATTTTGTTCCATTTGCATGAGCAAGTATAATTAAGTATGGGTAGCAGTATGAGCATGTGCTTAAGTGTTGTGAGAATGGATATTTTTCTTCCATGGTAATGTAATTCATTGTAGGATATAAAACTTGTACAACTTGTAGGAAGTAGGGAGGAATTTTTATTTAATCCATTGTAGCATGCTTTGAGCATCACAAGAGTCGTAGTTTTAGAATAAGCTAATACATATAGAGATCTCACAATTAGGAGGAATTTTCTAATATCCCAAATTTAAGCTTTTTATGGATTGCTGACTCGGCTGCATTTGTAGCAGCATCTTAGACTATGTCAACTTCCAAGGTGGTTCTTCTATTGCTCAGGAGCGTACTCTAGCACCAATGGCAATTATAAAAGGAGGAGAAAAGATTGGTTTTAAAAATGGAGGGAAGACAAGTGTATGTTGTAGCTTCCATATTTAAAAGGGAGAACAATTGTATGTTGTCTCATCCAAAAAGAAAAGTTAAAGCCACCATAGGTTTGACAAAGGATTGGAATACCTTTATACTTGTAAATTCATGAGTAATATACTCGAGTAGAAGAGCAATTGCCTCTTACCAACTAGATTTTTCACCCCTGGTTTTCCCAACTCATATATTGTGTTATGTTGCAACTATTTCCTTTTTGTATATAGCAACATATTAATTTCTCCATTAATGGTTGTCATGTAATTTAAATTAACATAATACAAATTCTTAGTTTTGTGATTTCTATAGGCATGGGTTTTCAAAAATTAGAGATCAAAACCCTAAACACCAAACCATGAACATTATAAACCCTACATCCTTTAAACCCTAAATCCAAATCCTAGATACCCAAACCCTACTTCTTAAGCTTGAAACCTCAAACACTATTAAACCCTTAGTTAACACCAAACTTGAAACCCAAAACCCTAATCCCCATTGATTCTAATCCCTAAACCTTAAAACATAGACTAAGTATAAACCTTGGACACCCTAAACTTGAACACCAAACTAAGTTCATAATCCACAAACCCTATTTCCCTTAAAACACCAACCTTGAATTGGAAACAACCTAGACACTAAACCCTACATCATAGAGCCTAAACCCAAACCCTATACCCCCAATTCCTAAACTTGAAATTGGTTCAACTATAAACCCCATTGAATCTAAGTAAACCCTACATCACATTTACCAAAATCCTCAACCTCTAAATCTATATAAACACCAAATGTCGAATCAAGAAAAACCTAGATGCAAAACCCTGTATCCTAAACCTAGGCAAACCTTAAAATCATAAACCAAAAATCTCAAACCCTAGAAACCTTGAATCTTTTACATCTTAAACCCTAAACCCAAAACCTAAAGTAATTAAATCCTACATCTTATACAATTTACCCTGGAAACCCTACATGTATACTAAATAATTATTTAAGGGAATGTACCTACTATAGTATAGTGACGACAAATTGCTAAATGGTTGCAACAAAATTACTATATAGCTAGTATAAAGAGAAAGGTTTTGTCATTCTCTCATCAGAATTAATGCCATTATTGTGGGTTAAGTAGATTGGATCATAATCCACTTCTAATGAAATATTGCATTTTAAGACTTCTCAAGGATACTATTTTACACACTTCATAGCTATAGTCACCCACTAAAGGATGCTAAATTTCTAATCCTCATCACTCATTCTTTCATCATGCAATGTTTGTTTTCCACCATATTATAGCATTGCATTCCTATTTTGGCATCCAAAAATAAACATACATGCAACTAAGTAATACTTGAAGAAGAATAAATAATAAGCAATGGATGAATTGTGATTTCAACTTTAGTCAAAAGAAAACCAACAAGTAGTTGAAAATATTTATGCATGCATCTGAAAGTGAAATACTAAATTTTTTGACTTACAAGTTGGGATTCAAAAATCATTACATCTAAAAGGCAAAAGGTAATGTGTACTAAAGCTGAAAAGAGAATTATATTACCCATCACCTAATATACATCCATTTTAATATTCATTGACACATAAAAAAGCCTTCTTTACAAACTTGAAAAACAAATTAATAAATAAGATCACTACCTAAGTGGTACCTAAAACTTGGTATAAATCCAATCAAATCTAGTGTCATGGAAACTAAACTATACTATTGATCATAAAATACCACTAGTTAAACATGATAAGAAGCCTATGAATAAACCACAATAAAAGATATGTGTGGAATAACTAAACTAAAACACCCAAGCCAAAACAGGTTCACATGGTTGAGAGAGCTATATCCAGAACATCAATACATTTGAGAATTCAAATATGAAAATCACAAAACAATACAACTATAATATTGGGAAAAACCCAAAATCAATACATATGAGACTTCATATAGAAGTTGCAAAACAATGTAACTATAATACTAAACCATGCCTAAATTTAATACACCTAAGAATTCAAATACGGAAAATGGAAAACAATGTAACTACAAAATTAGAGAAATGCTACCCAAAGATCTAGAAGTGCTTATCCAATCAATACATTGTATTTTCAACATCAATCAAAATAAAATCAACCAAAAATTGATTAGATTTACATACACAACAAGATTGGTTAAATCATTACAATTGAAATACCCAAGTCATAAAGAATACCTCTTTGAAGGTCCACAACCTTACTAACTCACCCATAGATGCACAAGTAAAAGGATTCCACTAAAGTTGAAATCACAAAACATCAAATCATTTAATACCAAATTTGATGTTTGGAAGCTCAAAATCCATAAATCATGTTACCCAAATGAAAAACTGTGGATAAAATAGCTAGCCATTACATACCATTTAAAGCACAAGTCATTTTGAACGTCTTCAACATGTAGACATGTAGAGAGCTTTTAAGAACAGTATTGTTGTTCTATTATACTTTTATTTATTGTTGTAAGTTTGTGGTTGAAATTTTGCCTAGCTTCCAGATGCATGCCCATAATGTCAAACACAAGAATAAGGTTGTCTTCAAGCTCATCCATTTACAGTTGTTTTGGCCTTTTGTCCACCGCCTCTGAAGATTTCACACTGAGCAGGTTATTTTAAGATTATAGTCTGAAATCAAAATTGGGTATGTATGTACTTGTTTATATCTTGCATTACATTCATGAGTTGCCACAATGGAGGGCTCCACATATTTATTTTCACACTCTAAAGCCAATGAGTCACATCAATGGGGCATTATTACATGGATGCCTCAAGTGCCTTGCTTTTACTTTTGTTAAGAGATATTAAAGGTATTTTTTTAGAGGTTTTATAATATTTTTTTATTGATTTTGTAATTTGTTTTTTTTAGGATAAGCAACTTACAAGAGGTTGAACCCTTTACAAAATAGGCCCCCAGGGCAAAAGAAAAAATAGGATAGACACAACAAACCAACAACAGCCTAGCTGCAAGAAACAAACAGCCCAAAGGGCAACCCAAATAGTGCACAGGACGCACACTGACAATAGGAAGACAAAAGCAGGTTGCAAAACAACAAACAACCTAAAAACCACACCAGAGGATCTAAACAAGAGCAGATCCTGAACAAGCAAACCTAACTCCCTTAGCCCTAGGGCACAAATCCCCGATAGATTTGGGGAGTCCTTTCTTTCTACACTAGACCACAATCCATGAAACCTCTGAGTTAAAGTCCTCAGAGTGTGGTGAGAGGTGGTCCTCCCTAGATGCAATAGTCAAAGAAGGTGCACACAAAGAGACCAAACCAGAAGCAGGCACAATCGAAGGAGTGGCTGGAGTAGTCGAAGAAGTAGCCTGGCCATGAACAAGAGCTGAAGAAGGTGTCGATGCAGGGGCCTCAATATGATCATACAAATCAACAACCATATCCACTGCCACACCCTCATGTACCACAGGAGGAATAGGTAAGGTATCCTGGGAAGAGTCGTCTCCCTGGGAGTCATCATCATCCGGAGAATCACTAACTGTCAGGTGATCCATGAGAGCATTCTTCCACCAAGTTGTCGTACTCTTGCGGTGAGAGTGAGTACAACTTGAGGCCAAGTGACCAATAGAAAAACATCTTCTACACCTAAAAGGAAGGCCCTCATAGTCAAGTTGTTGCATCTAAGGCCTTTCGCCAACTATCAATACAACATCTCCATGGAGGGGCTTGGAGATGTCAATATCAACTAAGATTCGAGTAATCGTAGTATGCCCAATATCTGAGGTAGTAGAATCTACCTTCAAGAAGCAACCAATAGCGTTGCCGACGGCCTCATAGCAAGAATCCTCCCAAAATTGAAGAGGGAGATTTGGAAGTCAAACCCATATTGGTCTGGTGTTAAGTGGCTCGATAAGAGTGGTGCCAATTTTGTAATTTGTTAGTGTTGGGTACGAATCAAAATTATACAAAAAAAAAATTTGTAAAGAATTAAGGATTGAGGGGTATCTAATCCACTAAATTTATTTGGAGTACAACCTTGACTTCATCTCTTTAAAGTATTACGGACCTTACACTTACCAAAACTTGATCTCTTGTGGACTCTTTGTGGGTCATTCAACTTCAATGCAAACCAAAGGCCATTTGGCTTGCTTTATTTTGACTTTTAGGTATATGTAGAAATATGTAATTTTTTTTAGGTGCAAGCCCATAAAAGAAATGTGTTAGTAGTTGTACATTTTTTAACATGTTCAGGTGATGCTAGTTTTATTAAGTAGTTACAAGGTAGTGTGTAAAGAAATGAATGCCTTTTTATATAAATATTCAGGTTAATTAAATAAATAAAAATATTTAGATAATTTAATTATATTAAATGAGTTGAGATTGATATTAAATTATTGAAATGAATGTTAAATTAATTGTGAGAATAAATTAAATGCAAGGGTACTTAAATTTATTTTTGATGAAGATTGTACAATACAAATTTCAAGAATCCACTCACCATGGTGTCAGAAAATAAAGACTTGTTAGAAGACTATTGCTAGTCTAGCAACTTCATTATTCACCATCCTAGTTCACTTATGTGGGTGCAAAAGTGCTCTGGAGGCATGGACCTGATGCAGGAGCATCCCTGGTTCAAGAGAAATCTTGTATCAACCAAAAACATTTGCATTTTAGTTTGTTTACAGTTCAGTTTGTTTCTTTTCATTTTCTAGTTCAGTTCAGGCAGTTCAGTCAGTGGCAGTTTTTGTATTTAGGTCCGCATTCTACCGTAGTTTCATTTCAGACCTTGTGGAGCTGGACTTAGCATCTAGATTCATTCATGCACAACATATCCGAATCTCAGAGCATTTGGTTAAGGTACCGGAACAATATTGCTATTAGAAGATCAACTGTTTTCTTAGAACAGAGCATCCTGACACTCTCAGATAATCAGCTAAAGGAGAAGACCTGCGGAGCATTTCACAACCTTCAAAGCCTAGAGACACATCATTCAATATTGTTTGGTTCATGGCTGACCTTCCCTGAGATCTGCACATCATTCCATTCATTTGCGGAGGTGTTCTACATGATTAGGTTCGACCTATCCGTGTACACACATTATAGCTCTTCATTGGAGTTTGTGATCTTCCTTGTCCGACGCGGAGGAATCATATGATCTGGAGATGATATATATTGATGTAATAGATGCCTAGGAAAGTAGTTAATGATTGATTCATAGCTGATAGCTTAGATTTTGTGCGAAGGAGCTTCAAAGCTATATCTTGTGCATATTTTGATATTCTGGAATCAGGCCTATGAGCCCTAATTGTAAGCTTGCATGTTGCCTGTTGATTTGTATTTGAATTCTATCATATACTGAATGACTGAATCTGCATTTGCTTGATATCTTTGAGTTGTTTCCATTGTGTTTACTCTAGCTACACGGTCTAGATTGTTCATTCTGTGAACCCTCCTACTGTGACTGCACCAAGTGGTATCATAGCGAAAGTTTAAATTTTTGGGAGTGAATTGAGCAAAGTTAGTGAAGAAATTCCGTAAGATCTTGTTGTGGACAGATCACCGAATCTGAGGTAGATTACTTGTGTTGCAACCAATCACCGATTGTGAGGCAGTTGTCACCTTATAGCCTGATCATCGAACTTGAGGTAGTTTGTACTTGATCTGAAGAAGAATGCCACCGAGGAGAATCCCTGTTGTTGGAATGATGGATGGAAGGATGGATGAGATGATGGAAATGATGAAAACAATGAGAATTCAATTGGATGTTGTCGAGGAAGATAGGCGAAGAGGATTGACACCGAGACTTAATGTTGAAAGTGAAAATGAAGAAGAATTTCAATCTGTTGAACAAATTGGCAAAACCTTAGGAGGTGAGGAAGAAGAAGAATCGGATCAAGTAAAGATGTTGCAAGTTATTTCAAAGATTGGAAAGAGACCTAGAGTTGATGTCCTAAATTACATTGGCAATTTGAACCCTGAAGAGTTGATTGACTGGATAAATGACATGGAAGAATACTTTGAGTATGAAGAAGTTGAAGATTCAGAGAAGGTGAAATTTGCAAAGACCAAGTTGAAAGGACATGCTACTATATGGTGGAAGGAAGTTCAGTTGGATAGAAACATAAGATGAAAAGAAAAGATTACAAAATTAGATAGGATGGTGACAAAATTGAAGAATCAATTTGTACATGCTGACTATGAGTTGGAGGGTAAGTGCAAGAAGATGAGGGGCCAAAAAGTGGCCAAAAAATTTTCAAAAAAATTTAAGTCATAACGCGAGCGCGTTATAACGCGCTCACGTTATGGCTTGGTAATGACAAGCCTCAGGCTCGTCATTACCGAGCCATAACACGAGCCCGTTATAACCTATTATAAATTTTAAAAAAAGCAATTTCATTTCATTTCATTCTGATTTTCTCCTCTGCCCGCGGCTTCAAAACCCTCAAAAACGCGCTCGCATTCTACAAAAGGCCAATCAACACAAAAAGCTTGTCGATTCATCGCCAAAATGCCGCCGCGATGTCGAGCACGCCAAAGGGGTGAGTTATCTTTATTTTTTTGTTTGAATTTCTTCCTAAATAGGTAGGTTTTTGTTGATTTTTGATGTATATTTCGTTAATTGTAGGAAATATTAATGCACCTCCTCCTCCTCCTCCTCAAAATCCACAAAATCCTGAGGAGGAAATACCTGCAGAACAACAACCTCCTCCATTCATTCCTCAACATGCCCCTGGAACACAAGATAATATAATGGGGGAAATTAAAAACAACAAAAAACAAATTGAAGAAACCTTGCATAGGTCCACGCTTGCCGAATCTCTTGAGTCTATGTTATCAAATGTAAATTCAATTAGCAAGCAAATAACTAGTTGGACCGATAAAAAGAGAGAGTTTAGAGATTACTATGTAGATAAATTGTCATACCAAGATGTCAAAAAATTACAAATTACAAAATTAGACTTGTGTTCAATTTTCACAAACCCACAAACAAATCAACCTCCACCCATTACATGCAAGAGGTTCCCTATCCATTGGTGCAACAACCAAGCGATAAGGGACAATTTCGGGCAGAGGTGGTGGATGGTTTTTGACCATCCTCCATGCAATAATAATGAGGTCCCGCAATATTTTTTGAGGAAACTCTACTGCGAGTTTGTCCTCAATAAAGTGCCAAACTATTTTGATATGCGGGACTTCCAGGGTAGAGGTGGGGGCTCAGCACAGGATAGACCAGGGGCACGTCTTGACCCACACCGAGTAGTGAGACGAGTAATCAGCAGACCAGCCCACGAGCATGTTTCTATCCCTTCCATTGTGAAGGAGAGTGTTGAGGTCGATACACTGAGGTCGATTAGTGCCTTGACCCAGAGCATCATAGAGCATGCCGATCCTACAACACAGAGTGGGTTGGGAGATAGTGCGAGGAGTAGGGTCCCACCGCATACTTGCCAGGCTTGCGGGTCAGCCTGTGGTTATGACCCCATGGACAGTCAGGACGCAGGTGCACAGGCTACATCTGCAGCTGAGCAGATGGTGATGACAGATACCCTCCTGAGTGAGACTTTCGGCCTTGATACTCAGGTAAATATTAGCAAGTTTATTGAATTTAATTTATTAAATTTCATTTTTGAAATACAAGATTAACTAATTTAAATTGATGATTTTAATGAAATTTCAGGGTCATAGCGTCGATGCAGTTTTCAGTGGTTCTCCACCTACATTTTTCACTAGATCATCTACTATCGAGGTATGTAACTAGTAAACAATTATAAATATTACATGTGAATAGCATCGTTATATGAATGGTATTCTAATTTTTGATTTTAGATGTTGAATAGGTTAACACTGTAGATTTCATGGCAACACCTGCCAGCGGTGGTGGACTTCAAAGCTTTACGGAGGTAATAAAATAAATAGTTTAATGAATGAATTGTACTTACTAAATTTTTGTATGTGATTTGTGTGTTTTATTGTGTGTACTTTAATGTTTAGATGAACGTGTGTGTATGTTAGGAGCCATGATTTGCATCACTATTATAGTTTTCGTAATTGAATAATGTTGTTTTATTTCCAGATGATGCAGGCTGCGGATACACCTCCCCATGTTCATAGGGCAATGGAGCAGGGTGTGGCCTCTACGATTCATAGCTCTATGGCATTGACAGGGGTATGAGGCAAATTAGTAAATTTTAATTTACATTCATTGTTATAGTTGTCTATTTTTGAAAAATCAAAAGATTATTGATTTGAAGTTTAATTTCTATCTGGATGGTTTCTATAGGACATGACATCACCAGGGCCTATTCCTGCTACTGAGGCAAGCGAGGAGACAGATTATATGTTAGCGGTAAGTGATTATTTTGTTAAATGTTTCATTTTTTTATAACATGTAATTTCTATATATTAATGTCTATACTTTTTTTGTAATAGGTAAAGGTGTAGGAAGAACTAAATAGGAGGAGTAGCCCTCAGGTTCGTAGTAGACCACCCACATGCATGTCTCCATCCCCTAGAAGATCAAAGGCTGCTCGTGATTTATTCTCTTCACCAGCCAGAGGGGAATGACTTTTTATTGTGTTCCTCTATTGTATGCCTATATGGCATTTGTGGACATATATTTTGTATTGTATATAGTTGACATTGTATGCCTATATGGCATTCTTGTAAGCCTATATGGCTATTTTGTATATATGTTATACTTATATCGACAGATATTGATGTATGCCTATATGGATATTTGGTTAATACAAATCTTTTTTATTGATGGCGTCCATACTTGCATTATAAATCCACTTTTGAATGGATATTTGTAGATGGCTACTTCAGATATTTAAACTCTGATTGTATTACATAGGATGTTTGCATTTTCTTTGATAGGCTTGATAGGCCATGGATTACATGATGGTGTTTGATGGAAAAGTATGGTACTAGAAGACTCTAGTTCATTCTTAATAGGCTTGTGATTGATAATATCTTTGCATGATTGCACTTGATCTTGAATCATGGGCATGTTGTTAGGATTTTGATTGCATTGTGATGTTTAATGGATAGGCATGGTGTAAGATACCCAACTAGTTCTACGAAAAATTTTCCTTACTTAAACAATTTTACTTGCTATCAATTCATCAACTACTTCAACAACACAAAGATATACATCAAAGATAACTACTTGAATGAATCAACCTTAGAGTTGGGTACTTGTCTAATTATTTGACTCAATCAACTTGCAATGTCTTATTACATGGATAATGCTTTCAATAGCATGAAGTTACAACTTATTCAATGGAGATACAAAAGAAAGGCCTTGAAGCCTTGATGTTTACAATGGCATCTACACTTGATCAACTCAATCAAACTCAATGATGTCAACTGAATGTCAACACCTCACAATATCACAAGGGAGCATCACCTTGCTTGTTGCATGGATGAACGTCATAGTTGCAAGACTCTTAGGGTTAGGCGCCAACTGAAGGTAGTAGAGACCAGACTAGGCGCCATCCTAAGCTGGGCACTTCCTTGAGGTGGTAGAGACATGGATGAACGTCTGGTGGGGTTTGATGACTCTATATTGACACTCAAATTCACTTAGGTGCAATATTAGTGTTCTTCTAACTAGGCTCCAGATAGGAGGATTCTCAGGGGTTTTGGCGCCTAGGTTACAACTTGTCAATTTCTCAAAGAATCTTTGAAACACTTGACTTCCAAGGATTATCATCTTACCCTCTGATGGAGCGCCTTGTTCCAAAATTGGTCTTGGGGACTTGCATCTCTCTTAGGCACATGTTTGGAGTAATGTCAACTGGTATCAGCGCCTATTATCTCAATTCACACTTGACATCAAACTTTTGAAGCTCTTTTACCCTAGCGCCTTTATCTTCTATCAAGCGCCTAACATTCTGGAGGTGAATTCCATCTTAATCCAAGTCTTCAAGGTACTTCCAAGTTTAGGTGCCAAAACAGGGTTATGGAGGAGCAGAACCACGCCTTAGGAGGATGACTGAACCCTAGGCGCCAATTTGAGGTTGCAAGAGCATAGGTATGCACCAAGTAGAGTTTGATGCTCAAAACATTAAAATTATTCAGTGAAATCTTTTTTCGACTCTAGGCGCCATTTGGAGGCTAGAAAGAGGGAAGTTGACACCAACTGCATTAGGCACATTTCTGAGGTGATGGAGACCAATAAGTGTGCCTTGTCCTCTGGCTCTATTCCTTGTTAACTTTACAACTTAGATTATCTAAACAACACTAAGAATGCTTCCCTTCTTCTTGATATAAGTTGAAAGATCCACTGGGAGAGATCATCAACCAAGGGTGCTAATAGAGCCTTTTGCAAATGGAAAGAGCGCCTTACTTAGATTTGATTTCTGGATGCTAGAATTGAGGAATTTTGCGCCTTGGCTAGGAGTTTATCATTTCAATATTGATTATTCATCTAAGTGACTTTCCTTAGCTCCCAAGCCTTCAATCTATCCATTACCCCCTGCTAGGCGCTCAAAATAGAGTGTTAACACCTTATGAAGGTTAGGCACATTTTGAGGGTGGGGTAGGCAAGTGAGGGTGCCAAACCAGGCCTTGAGACCTATCTTCTCATCAAAGGCTTTCAATCCTAGGCACCAGATCCAAGGAGTTCCAACCAACACATGCGCCTAGTGCTGTGAGTTCACCCAAAGGACATCTTTAACTTGAAAACTTTCAATCTTCGTCCATCTATGCTAGGCGCTCAATTGGAGGATCCCTAGAAACATGTATAGGTTCCTTGAGGTTCTTAGGTGCTTAATTTGGATGATCCTTGTGCTAGGCGCTTAGTAAGGAAAACTGGAGTGAAATGGGCGCCTAGGCTCCCAAGCTTCCATACTTAGTCAAATTTTAGGGTTCTGACCTTGTTCCTGCAAAACAAACAAATAGAGTTAGTCCGAAACTAATTCATTCCCTCATCATTTGGAATTAGCCTCTGGGAATGAGGAATAGGCTAATCCATTATACACTTGATGATCAAGCCAGGAATGGGGACATGACACATGGTACTAGGCTAATCATTTTGGGTTTTGCATGAGCCTCGGACAAGGTAGTGGGATGACTTGAATGCATATTGCCTATATCCACGGGATGACTTTGTTATTTTTCCTTGTCTATGCTCATTTGTGCATTGGTATGTTGCATTGGGATGAGAGGATGGATGTTGCTTTGATAGTGATGTGTTTTCGTCACCTAGTGATGGATGATCTTATATAGTGGTTGGGTGTAATGGTTATCTTCATGTGGTTGTAGATGTTGATCCTTGGTTTAGAGGTGTTTGGTAGTGTGTCTTGGTGGACTCTTGATTCTAGATTAGAGTATTAGCATGATACAAGTTCTCTTGAGACTAGGATGTCTGTATTGGTGCATGTGATCTTCTAGGAGATGTTAGATCATGATGTCATGTTTGGATACCTAATTTTGTAGTTGGATTTTTGACAGTGGTCTTGTTGGTTCTCTTGGTATTGAGTACATTGGTCATGTGCTTGGGAGCTTCATGATAATGTGGTGTTGCATTTGGAGCTTAACATGGATTGATTGGTTGTAGGTTCTCATACATACTTCGAGACTTGGGTGAGGCTAGAGTTCTCTTGGGATTAGAGACACTTGTTGAGATGGTTACCCTTTAGAGGTTTTAGCAAGAAGACCAAGGAGACTTTCACTTGGATATGGGTGTGAGTTAATTATGGACCTAGACAAGATTCTTATTGGTTCTAGAGGGTTCATTTGAGGGGTGTCTCTAAACATGTTTTTTCTCAGGCGCTAAACTGGAGTTGTCTAGATGCACAAGTGCACCTCCCTCAATGAAGTTCCTTTTGTTAACTTAGTTCATCCTAGTGACTGAAGGGGTTGTTATATTCTTTAGGCGCAATCTTTCATAGACTAAAACATTCACTCCATGTTAAGGCGCTCAAAGGAGGCTCTGGAGATGGAAAATGGCGCCTTAACTCACTTATGTAAATTTTGGACTTTTAGGCAATTGCAAGATGTCTTGGAGGGCTCAATTCTTTAAGGCGCCCATTTTGTTCACCACTTGTAGCATCACTTGTTCAAGGCACATGTGTGATTTGGTCAAAAACAGGCACCTAGAGTGAATAGGCTTTCATCCTGACTTAATACATTGCCTCCTTCTGACGATTTTTGGGGCAATAGAAAACCTTTCACCACGGGCAAATGCCTCAAAGCTATAAAAAATTGAGAGAGGTTATTGTAGAGGCACTCTACCTGATCGTGTTTCCTCAGACAGAATGTTTCTAAGTGACACAGTTTTCGAGTAACATCTCGTCAAAGATTGCTGCCTTTTTGCACTTTGGACTCTTCAGGGATATCGTCAGTACAATGTAGCTCTGACTGTTTCGACATATTTGGGTGAAAAATAGGACCATGCCTAGCATAAATGTACCCATTTAGATGCATTGGAACAGTCAGTTTGGTCACATCAGGAGTAGGACGAAAGTTACACCCCTTTGCAACTTTACACTACCTCCTTCTGACGATTTTTGGGGCAGCAGAAAACCTTTCACCACGGGCAAATGCCTCAGAGCTATAAAAAATAGAGAGAGGTTATTGTAGAGGCCTCTACATGATCCCGTTGCCTCAGAAGGAATGTTTCTAAGTGACACAGTTTTCAAGTAACATCTCGTCAAAGATTGCTGCCTTTTTGCACTTTGGACTCTTCAGGGATATCGTCGGTACAATGTAGCTCCGACTGTTTTGACATGTTTGGGTGAAAAATAGGACCATGCCTAGTGTAAATGTACCCATTCAAGTGCGTTGGAACAGTCAGTTTGGTTGCATCAGGAGCAGGATGAAAGTTACACCCCTTTGCAACTTTACACTGCCTCCTTCTAATGATTTTTGGGGCAGCAGAAAACCTTTCACCACGGGCAAATGCCTCAGAGCTATAAAAAACTGAGAGAGGTTATTGTAGAGGTACTCTATGTGATCGCGTTACCTCAGACAGAATGTTTCTAAGTGACACAGTTTTTGATTAACATCTCGTCAAAGATTGTTGCCTTTTTGCACTTTGGACTCTTCAGGGATATCGTCAGTACAATGTAGCTCCGACTGTTTTGACATGTTTGGGTGAAAAATAGGACCATACCTAGTGTAAATGTACCCATTCAGATGCGTTGGAACAGTCAGTTTGGTCGCATCAGGAGCAGGACGAAAGTTACACCCCTTTGCAACTTTACACTACCTCCTTCTGACGATTTTTGGGGTAGCAGAAAACCTTTCACCATGGGCAAATGCCTCAGAGCTATAAAAAACCAAGAGAGGTTATTGTAGAGGCACTCTACGTGATCACGTTGCCTTAGACAGAATATTTTTAAGTGACACTGTTTTTGAGTAACATCTCATCAAAGATTGCTACCTTTTTACACTTTGGACTCTTCAAGGATATCGTCGATACAATGTAGCTCCGATTGTTTCGACATGTTTGGGTGAAAAATAGGACCATGCCTAGCGTAAATGTACCCATTCAGACGCGTTGGAATAGTCAGTTTGGTCACATCAGGAGCAAGACAAAAGTTACACCCCTTTGCAACTTTACACTGCCTCCTTCTGACGATTTTTAGGGCAGCAGAAAACCTTTCACCACGGGCAAATGCCTCAGAGCTATAAAAAATTGAGAGAGGTTATTGTAGAGGCACTCTACATGATAGCGTTGCCTTAGACGGAATGTTTCTAAGGACACAGTTTTTGAGTAACATCTCGTCAAAGATTGCAGCCTTTTTGCACTTTGGACTCTTCAGGGATATCGTTGGTACAATGTAGCTCCGACTGTTTCGACATGTTTGGGTGAAAAATAGGACCATACTTAGCGTAAATGTACCCATTCGGACACGTTGGAACAATCAGTTTAGTCACATCAGGAGCAGGATGAAAGTTACACCCCTTTGCAACTTTACACTGCCTCCTTCTGACGATTTTTGGGGCAGCAGAAAACCTTTCACCACGGGCAAATGCCTCAGAGCTATAAAAAACTGAGAGAGGTTATTGTAGAGGCACTCTACATGATAGCATTGCCTCAGATGGAATGTTTCTAAGTGACACGGTTTTCAAGTAACATCTCGTCAAAGATTGCAGCCTTTTTGCACTTTGGACTCTTCAGGGATATCGTTGGTACAATGTAGCTCAGACTGTTTCGACATGTTTGGGTGAAAAACAGAACCATGCCTAGCGTAAATGTACCCATCCGGATGCGTTGGAATAGTTAGTTTGGTCACATCACGAGCAGGACACCAAAAATACAAAAGTTGCTTTGTGCAACTTGACAACATTGACACTTTTTTGCAACATGACTCAAAGACTCAAACTGACCCCAAATGACTCAAAGTGACTTAAAATCACCTTGATTTGGTGCCCAATGTACATTATAGAGGTCGAGGTGCTCCTTCTCATTCAAACATCTTAGATGAGGGCATAGGAAAGGAAAAAGCTCTAAGTTTCATCATCATGAGTGCCTAATATCAAGAGACTTTAATGGCTCAAACCTTAGCATGGAGTCCTAAGGCGCATTTCATGTCTCCTTTCATCCAGTTTGGCACCCTTATGTAGATTGTTGAACTTGATTTGGCGCCCTATATGTGAAGGAAGATCTAAAGGCATGAAAGTGGATGTCATATTGCAAGAGTTTGGATCATCAAAATTGAAAGAAATAAGTCTATTAAGCTTGAGCGCCCTTGGTCTTCTTTTCATTCATTATGAGTGCCTTGGGAGAATGGTATATAGGCCATCATCATGATTGGGCACCCTGGATCCAGAGTGTTGGAGAGATCATCAATGGTGTCTAGTAGGGTGAGTTATGAGTTTGGTCGCATCAGGAGCAGGACACCAAAAATGCATAACATGATGATGTAAAAATGTGTACATATGTGGAAAAATGTAGGAGGAAATAAAAAAAGACAAACCTTACAAATTAATGTGCATACTTACAACTCAATGTAACATAACTTTACAAAATCAATGTGAATACTTACAAATTAATCCAATGAACCATCCGGGTCTGCTCTACTCTTTATTGTGTCAAGTATTGCTTCATGGTCAGACTCACGCACCTTCCACAATATTTTGTTCAAAGGTCTACCCCGATACTTTATCAAATGAACATTGGATGCCACGACAAGGTTTGAGTAATGAAGAATCTTCCGATGCATGTCAAAGTCCTGAAATAGCCAAATATTAACACTCTTATGTGGGTACCTTCTAAGCCATGTTCCAGTAATAACCACTGATCCTGTAGGGTATTCGATGTTTTCTCCATCTGTAACAGGGGCCTCCAATTTCTTTTTGGCCTCAACACAATGACATAAGTAATAATCTGTTCCCTCTTCATTATCTTCATCTGCAATAACTGCATATACGTGCCCTACATTGATATGTGTAGCAAGTTAGATGAAATTAGTCAACATTACAAAAACACTACAAAGTAAGATGACATTACCTGGTTGAACGAGATGAAATTAGATGCATATACGTGCCCTATATTACCTGGTTGAACTAAATCTGATATGTGGTCAAAGTTAACTAACGATTCCATCTGTGTTAGTTCCAATGCCATCAGGGGTTGATACGTGTCAAGTGGGCTAAGATAACTTAACTGCCATTCGTCAACCCACTCCTTTGACTCGCACTCATCCCAGACTTGAATTGTACAGGAAGAACAAAAGCATGACATCTTTCATGTATGGATACTCCATGAACCTGCAATTGAGCTTCTGAAAGAGTGCATCTCATTTGATCCTATCAATGTACAACAATCCTCATATGGTGCAATGTTAGTATCATCTATCAACCAAAAAAATCTACGAACTAAAGACTTACCTTCATTACCTGGACCCATGGAAGCATTACACCACTCGACAATCAATTTTGCATCTGTCAACTTTGCATTGTCTTTATACTTTAACTCTTCTCGTGCTATGGCTCTTTTGATACATGCTCCTGCACCATCATGCTCCCCCTTTCCATGTCCAGCCTCACAAAAGTTCCACATATGTTGAATACCTGTAAAATTATGCCTCCTACTTAGCCAATAGAAATTTTGCGAGTTCTTGAATTGTGACGCACAATTATCTGACCATATGATATGCTGACTGAACGATATGCCCCTTCTAGCCAAATCATTGTAGAACACCTGAAAGCAACCTTGCACAAACTCCGTAGAATGTGTGCGATCATCACTAATATAGAAATTATACTCCCTTATGATCTTTCTGTTATCCTCTGTACTATCATTCGCATGAATGAATGCGATGTGCACAAATATAGAAACATGTGTGGAGTTGTAATATTGTGATTGCACCTCACGTTGTGGCTGTAGACTGTAGTTCTCTACAAAGTTGACGACTGAAACAATGCTACCAACCAGAAATGTGTCCTTGCATAACTTGAATTGCAAGTCCAACCATCGAGCTCTATGGGCATGTCTTGCATACTCATACACTATGCTGTCACGAAATATAGGCATAAACTGATACACTGGAATCTTTTCAATAGCTAATTCACACCTCTTTTCTTCTTTACCATCTTTTGTATTGTATGCCACTATTTTATACTTTTCAAACTCTATTAGTTCATTTCCAACCGCATGTGTTATTTCCATATGTTCACATATTGGCAAATGTTGCAAGCCACCGCAACGATGACATGTGCCATCCAAGCATAATTTCTTGTAGAATATTTGACCTTCCTCTCTTTCACATAAAATTCTTGATATGAAGTCTCTTGAAGATGTTGGTGGGGCACATATGGCACAACCCTGCAAATCATTGTTAGTATGCATATCTAAACATATAGACCTATAAGCATCAAAATGGTTAGAAAATTCAATTTGTAATCTACAACAACAAGTAGTGCGTGTGTGATTTATCTTAACATAGAAAGGTTTTAGCATTTCAAAATATCTTTGACAAATTTTAATTTGAGGATACTTCTCTAGAAATTTACCATAAAACTGTGTTTGAGTCTCATCCAAAAAATGCTTTGGATGTGGCTCGCGGTTCTGACTACCAATTCTCCTTCTTACCACATCCCTTTGATTCGAAGATACCCTTGTGTAATTCTTCCAAAAGTCTTCAATTAGTGATCTCAATGCTTCAACAATTGGTTTATCTTTTCGTGGTAGTCTCCCCGAGAACGCCCATAATTCATTGGCATTAGTGTCCTCAATTCTTTGGCATCTTCCAACGGCTCTTGATAAAGTTTTCCTATTAATTCTCAATTCTTGACTTGTCTTTCTAATGAGACAAGCTTTCCTCGTTTGACTACTTACTATAGTCGATGTAATCACACGCCGTGTTGCATTACTATCTTTTGTGCGTGAGGTGTTACCCACACTCTCATACGCACTCATTAGATTCTTGACAATAGATTTTTCACTTGAAGCCTCTGATGTTCTCAACCCAAGAATCTTCATGATAGACCTATACTTTATACTTCGCATCATTTCAACGAATAGTTGACATCTTGCAGTCTCATTTAACTTTTCAAAGAACAACCTCCAAATCTTATTAGCATATCTTCTACAAGTGCGTTTTGGAATCTTACCTTCCATTGGCTACAAAATATTCTCATTAATATCAATCAAATACTTTGGCTTTCTATGCAAAATTCTAGGTGGTGTCAAGTTAGGTAAATTCATCTCAACATTAGGAATTTCATCAATATTTAAATGAGATGGGTTAGATGGCATACCTTCGATCGAAGATGGAATAGATGACATACCTTGAGGTTGAGGTGGGAATGATGGCGTACCTCCTTCATCACATGTGAGTGATGATGTACTCTCAACTTGAGATGTGGTAGATGGTGTCCCTACATGTTGACTTGTAATAAAGGACGTGTCTCCAACTATGGTATTCAAATCTCTCATACCATGAAGTTTTTGCATTCGTTCTCTTTGTGCTGCCAATACCATATCTCTTTGTGATGGTTGTGGTTCCTCTTCAATTGGTATGTCTTCATTTATCGTGTCCAATTTCCTCTTCTCACGAAGTTCCCTCATAGCCATTGCTTTCTTTGCATTCTTAGCTTCTATCTCTTCCTGTGTTGGTTTAATTCTTGATCGTTTCCTCGGCATGACAGAGAATTTGTCTGTAGCATGATAAAGAGACCAATATTAGTTCCTAAGAAATGAATACATGATAATAGTGGGATTGTATTTTTTTTATGTTGTAAGGATTTATTCTTGTATAGTTTGACATCATGGTATGAACTAAGGTTTGTTTATTACACATAATTATTAAAGAGCCCAAGTGTAGAAAATATACATGGTACCATGTGAGATTGTAGGTTGCTTTCTTGATTGGGAATGTGTCTATTTTAAACATGTATGATAAAGCATGATAAAGTAATTCAATCCGAAATAAGGAAAATGTAAAGAACATGCATGTAAAGACTTGACATACCTAAAAAATGAAGATTTGAATGGAGAGAGTACCCAATTATGTAGTGTTTTTATCTTCTTGCATCAAACTCCTCAACAATTTGAGTTTTTCACCACTTGCTTCATTTTCAATGTTAAATTCTTAAAATTGAATCACAATTAACATTGCAACACTACAAAAATTGAAACTTGAATAGATATATATCAAACTTGGTGTGAAAACTATATTATTTCCTCAAGTTGGCAAAGCAGAAAAGGTGGTGGAAAGATCATGCAAAGGTGGTACAATGCGTCAAATGTGCATGTGAACTTCCCAATAGCATGAAAGCACTTCTTTTTTGTCGGAGCACGCGCAGAATCAGTAAGAAAATAGAGCATGTGGGCCTGGATCACGGGGGTAACCACTTTTTTACCATTTCAATAGAAATACAAAACGCGAGCGTGTTATAACGCGCTCGTGCTATAACGCGCTCATGTTTTATCCTGCTATAGATTCATCACATCCTTTGCATTGATCACATCTTTTTCTTGCAAGGGCTTGCTAGATGCTCTGCCATATGATAGGCATAACAATGAAGGGGCAAGCCCTCATAATCAAGTTCGTGATAGAAAATGCCCTCAACCCTCAACGTCAAACCCTAATCCCTAAACCCTCAACTCTGATCCCTCAACCCTCAACCCTCAATGTCAAATCCTAATCCCTCAACCCTATCCCTAAACCCTCAACCCTCAACGTCAAATCCTAATCCCTCAACCCTCAACCCTCAACATCAAATCCTAATCCCTCAACCCTAATTCGTCATCCCTCAACGTCAAATCCTAATCCCTCAACCCTAATCCATCATCCCTCAACTCTAATCCCTCATCCCTAAACCCTAAATGCTATCCCTAATCCTACACCCTCAACAGACTCGATACTATACCTTAAACTCTAATCCCTTATCCCTAAACCCTCCAACCCTATCCCTAATCCTTACAACCCTCAACCCTAATCCCTCAACCCTTAACTCTGATCCATCAACCCTCAACACTATACCTTAAACCCTAATCCCTTCAACCTCAACCCTATCCCTAAACCCTTGACCCTCAAACCTCAACCCTCAACCCTCGACGTCAAACCCTAATCCCTCAACCCTTAACTCTGATCCCTCATCTCTCAACCCTAACCCTAAACCCTCAACCCTCAACATCAAATCCTAATCCCTCAACCCTTCACTCTAATTCCTCAACCCTAAACCCTATCCCTAAACCCTCAACACTATACCTTAAACCCTAATCCCTCAGCCCTCAACCCTAAACCTTATCCCTAAACCCTAATCCCTCAACCCTCGACCCTAATCTGTCATCCCTCAACTCTAATCCCTCATCCCTAAAACCTAAATGCTATCCCTATTCCTACACCCTCAATAGAATCGATACTATACCTTAAATCCTAATCCCTCAACCCTTAACTCTGATCCCTCGACCTTCAACCCTAATCCTAAACCCTAAACCCTCAATGTCAAATTCTAATCCCTCAACCCTTCACTCTAATCCCTCAACCCTAAAACCTATCCCTAAACCCTCAACACTATACCTTAAACCCTAATCCCTCAACCCTAACCCTAAACCTTGTCCCTAAACCCTAATCCCTCAACCCTCAACCCTAATCTGTCATCCGTCATCCCTCAACTCTAATCCCTCATTCCTAAACCCTAAACGCTATCCCTATTCCTAGACCCTCAACAGGCTCCATACTATACCTTAAACCCTAATCCCTCTACCTTCGACACTCTTATTTAACCCTAATCCCTTGACCATTAACCCTATCCCTCAACCTCAATCCTCAACCCTCAACCCTCAACTCTCAACATTAAACCCTAATTCATCAACCCTAAACCCTAATCCCTCAAACCTAAACCCTATCCCTAAACCATCAACCCTCAACACTATACCTTAAACCCTAATCCCTCAACCCTCAACCCTAAACCTTATCCCTAAACCCTAATCCCTCAACCCTCAACCCTAATCCATCATCCCTCAACTCTAATCCCTCATCCCTAAACCCTAAATGCTATCCCTATTCCTAAACCCTCAACAGACTCGATACTATACCTTAAACTCTAATCCCTTATCCCTAAACCCTCCAACCCTATCCCTAATCCTTATACCCTCCACACTCAACTTTAACCCTAATTCCTTGACCCTCAACCCTATCCCTAAACCCTTGACCCTTAAACCTCAACCCTCAACCCTCAACATCAAACCCTAATCCCTCAACCCTTAACTCTGATCCCTCGACCTTCAACCCTAACCCTAAACCCTCAACATCAAATTCTAATCCCTCAACCCTTCACTCTAATCCCTCAACCCTAAACCCTATCCCTAAACCCTCAACACTATACCTTAAACCCTAATCCCTCAACCCTAACCCTAAACCTTGTCCCTAAACCCTAATCCCTCAACCCTCAACCTTAATCTGTCATCCGTCATCCCTCAACTCTAATCCCTCATTCCTAAACCCTAAACGCTATCCCTATTCCTAGACCCTCAACAGGCTCCATATTATACCTTAAACCCTAATCCCTCTACCCTCGACACTCTTATTTAACCCTAATCCCTTGACCATTAACCCTATCCCTCAACCTCAACCCTCAACCCTCAACCCTCAACTCTCAACATTAAACCCTAATTCATCAACCCTAAACCCTAATCCCTCAAACCTAAACCCTATCCCTAAACCATCAACCCTCAACACTATACCTTAAACCCTAATCCCTCAACCCTCAACCCTAAACCTTATCCCTAAACCCTAATCCCTCAACCCTCAACCCTAATCCATCATCCCTCAACTCTAATCCCTCATCCCTAAACCCTAAATGCTATCCCTATTCCTAAACCCTCAACAGACTCGATACTATACCTTAAACTCTAATCCCTTATCCCTAAACCCTCCAACCCTATCCCTAATCCTTATACCCTCCACACTCAACTTTAACCCTAATTCCTCGACCCTCAACCCTATCCCTAAACCCTTGACCCTCAAACCTCAACCCTCAACCCTCAACATCAAACCCTAATCCCTCAACCCTTAACTCTGATCCCTCGACCTTCAACCCTAACCCTAAACCCTAAACCCTCAACGTCAAATTCTAATCCCTCAACCCTTCACTCTAATCCCTCAACTCTAAACCCTATCCCTAAACCCTCAACACTATACCTTAAACCCTAATCCCTCAACCCTAACCCTAAACCTTGTCCCTAAACCCTAATGCATCAACCCTCAACCCTAATCTGTCATCCGTCATCCCTCAACTCTAATCCCTCATTCCTAAATCCTAAACGCTATCCCTATTCCTAGACCCTCAACAGGCTCCATACTATACCTTAAACCCTAATCCCTCTACCCTCGACACTCTTATTTAACCCTAATCCCTTGACCATTAACCCTATCCCTCAACCTCAACCCTCAACCCTCAACCCTCAACTCTCAACATTAAACCCTAATTCATCAACCCTAAACCCTAATCCCTCAAACCTAAACCTTATCCCTAAACCATCAACCCTCAACACTATACCTTAAACCCTAATCCCTCAACCCTCAACCCTAAACCTTATCCCTAAACCCTAATCCCTCAACCCTCAACCCTAATCCCTCATCCCTCAACTCTAATCCCTCATCCCTAAACCCTAAATGCTATCCCTATTCCTAAACCCTCGACAGACTCGATACTATACCTTAAACTCTAATCCCTTATCCCTAAACCCTCCAACCCTATCCCTAATCCTTATACCCTCCACACTCTACTTTAACCCTAATTCCTCAACCCTCAACCCTATCCCTAAACCCTTGACCCTCGAACCTCAACCCTCAACCCTCAACATCAAACCCTAATCCCTCAACCCTTAACTCTGATCCCTCATCTCTCAACCCTAACCCTAAACCCTAAACCCTCAACCCTCAACCCTCAATGTCAAATCCTAATCCCTCAACCCTAAACCCTATCCCTAAACCCTCAACACTATACCTTAAACCCTAATCCCTCAGCCCTCAACCCTAAACCTTATCCCTAAACCCTAATCCCTCAACCCTCAACCCTAATCCATCATCCCTCAACTCTAATCCCTCATCCCTAAACCCTAAATGCTATCCCTATTCCTACACCCTCAACAGAATCGATACTATACCTTAAACCCTAATCCCTTATCCCTAAACCCTCAAACCCTATCCCTAATCCTTATAGCCTCCACACTCTACTTTAACCCTAATTCCTTGACCCTCAACCCTATCCCTAAACCCTTGACCCTCGAACCTCAACCCTCAACCCTCAACGTCAAACCCTAATCCCTCAACCCTTAACTCTGATCCCTCAACCCTCAACACTATACCTTAGACCCTAATCCCTATCCCTCAACCCTTAACCCTTAAAACTTAAACCCTATCCCTACACCCTCAACACTTGACACTATATCTTAAGCCTTAAACCCTCATCCCTAAAGCCTCAACCCTCAATCCTTAAACCTTCAACCCTAAACCCTATCCCTAATCCCTCTACCCTCGACACTCTAACCCTAACCTCGACATTAAATGCTAATCCATCAACCCTAAACCCTCAACCCTCAACCCTCAACACTATACCTTAAACCCTAATCCCTCAACCCTCAACCCTAATCCATCATCCCTCAACTATAATCCCTCATCCCTAATCCCTAAATGCTATCCCTATTCCTAAACCCTCAACAGACTCGATACTATACCTTAAACCCTAATCCCTTATCCCTAAACCCTCCAACCCTATCCCTAATCCTTACACCCTCCACACTCTACTTTAACCCTAATCCCTTGACCCTAAACCCTATCCCTAAACCCTTGACCCTTGAACCTCAACCCTCAACCCTCAATGTCAAACCCTAATCCCTCAACCCTTAACTTTGATCCCTCGACCCTCAACCCTATCCCTAAACCCTAAACCGTAATCTGTCATCCCTCATCCCTAAACCTTAAACGCTATCCCTATTCCTAGACCCTCAACAGGCTCGATACTATACCTTAAACGCTAATCCCTTATCCCTAAACCCTCCAACTCTATCCCTTATCCCTTAACCCTCATGATTAATAGACTTGAACGTAAAAAAAATTGAGTGGGACATAATGCAAGCACGTTATAACACGCTCGCGTTATGTCAAACATGAAAAAAGACAGACTTGTGGAAAAGAAAAATGCAAGGCAAAACATAACGCGAGCGCATTATAACGTGAGCACGTTATAACGCAAGCGCGTTATTTCTTGTTTTGGGAATCCCAAGCCTTGGGCTTGGGATTTGCTTTGGATTTCCAACCCAAAGGCTTGGAGTGCCTTATGAACAGTCACAGACGTGTTTTTCTATATTCTTCAAAATTTCACATAATTTCATTCGTGCTAACCCTCAGATTTGCACGTGTTTCAAGGTTGAACAAATCGAACACATGGGTAATGTTAGGCTTTCTCTTAGCTATTTGACGATGTGATTTCTTTCACATTTTAACAATGTTAAGCCTTTCATCTTTAATTTCTTTTGTTTGTGTGTCCGTTTTTAGGCAAAAACCACTGTTTGGTCTTTTTTTCATTGTAAAATAACTATTCATTCAAATTTCAAAAAAATTACATATTTAGAAACTAGACTCCATTCTACAAATATTAAAAAAATAAAAAAATGATTTTCAATTAGTTTTCAAAATTTATAGGGGTAGCACGGCCAAAATTCTATTTTTTAGGATGTGTCCACTTTAAAAATTAGTAAAAAATCAAATATTCATCAAAAAATTATTAGAAAAATCAGGCATAAACTACATGCTATTAGCTAATTTCTCACCAAAGCGATTTTAAAAATACCAAAAAAAAGTTGACCTTTTGAGGGAGCCACAAAACATGCTATGTTATGTTTTTTTGACAGAAACAACACCAATTTCTGTGGCTCCCTCTTTTGAACCCCTTAATCTATGCCATTTTCAAAACAAAATAGTAGTTTAGAAAGTAGACTCGGAGCACTACGAACATTGTTTTGGTTGCATCTCCAAATTTTGAGTGTAACTATGCTCAATTTCTCATCCAAGGCCAGTATTTCCTGATTTCAGAAAAAAAGTGGCCACTTAAGACCCCTTTTTGGCCCCCCATCTTCTTGCATTTACCCTGGAGTTGTTGAAGAGATTGCAAAACATGAGACAAAAGGAGAAATCTGTGAAGGAATATACTGAAGAATTTCATAAGATGATCATAAGGACAGGACATAGTGAAGCAAGTAAGGAGAAAGTGGCTAGATACATCAATGGACTGAGATTGAACATTTAAGAAGAACTAAGCTTGGTAAGGATGACATCTTTGGAGGAAGCATATCAGTTTGCCCTGAAAGTTGAAGAGAAGCTGAATAAGACACATCATCAGAGACAGAGAGGCAGAGGAGGTAAATTTCAGAGAGGAAGAACATTTTCCGGAGGAGAGAGATCATATGCGGAGAAGAATAGACCAGAGAACACATTCAAGAAGGATGACAGAGATAATAATGCATACCGAAGAGATGACATAAAATTTTACCGCAGAGGAAACCCTAATGCATACTAGAGTGAAGGATACAAAAGAGAAGGAAGAGGACTTGATAGGACAACATTCAGAGGCACTTGTTTCAAGTGTGGAGGTGAAGGACATAGAGCATTTGAATGTAATCAGGGGAGTACAAGAAAGAGGATAGAGAATAGAGGAAGAGCAGCCTATGTGGAAGAAGACCCTATTGGATCACCTAGTTCAATTAGTAAACCTGAGAAAGGAGAATCACTTGTGATGAGGAGAGCACTATTTCAAGTAGAGACAAATGAGGAACCACCGTAGAGGAAGAGTTTGTTCGAAACCAGATGTAAATCAGGAGGTAAATGTTGTAAAGTTGTTATTGATAGTGGTAGTTCTAATAACCTAGTTTCAGAGGAGATGGTGACTAAACTGAAATTAGAAAGATTGAAACACCCTAAGCCCTATCAGATAGCATGGATTTAGGATGATCATAAGGTACTGGTGAGTGAACAATGTTTGGTGAAATTTCATATTGGATCTTATCATGATTCTTGTGTGATATTATGCCTATGGATGTATGTCATATTTTGTTAGGTAGACCTTGGCAGTATGATAGAAAAGCTATACATGATGGGAGAAAGAATACATATACCATAACAGCAAATGGAAAGAGAATTACTTTTGATCCCTTTGGAAAATGATCCTAAGAGTGAGGTGTGTGAAAATGCTAGAATCTGTTTGGTAGATGGCAGGAAATTTTTGGATGGTTTGAGACATGAGAATATGTGTTATGCTTTGATCCCTAAGAAACTTGAACTATTGGAGAAGAAGATTGAATCACAACCGGAGGAGATAACAAAATTGCTGACAAAGTATGACGACATCATATCAGATAATGTATCTGAAGGATTGCAACCAATCAGAAGTATCAGTCATCACATGGATCTTATTCCTGGAGCTAGTTTGCCTAACAAAGCAGCACACAAAATGACACTGGCAAAGAATGAAGAATTGAATAGACAGATACATGAGTTGTTGAGGAAAGGTTTGATCAGAGAAAGTTTGAGCCCTTGTGTAGTACCTGCAGTGTTAGCACTGAAGAAAGATGGAGAATGGAGAATGTGTACTGAATCTAGAGCGATAAACAATATCATAGTTAAGTATAGATTTCCTTTACCTAGGATGGATGATATCATGGATTATTTGAGTGGAGAAAGATATTTCACAAAGATAGATTTGAAGAGTGGATACCATCATATTAGAATCAGAGAAGGAGATGAATAGAAGACTGCTTTTAAGACAAATGAGTGATTGTATGAGTGGTTAGTGATGCCTTTTGGATTGACAAATGCACCGAGTACTTTCATGAGGTTGATGAATGAAGTCTTGAAGAAATTCTTGGGTAAGTTTGTTATTGTATATTTGGATGAAATTCTAATTTTTAGTAAGACAAAGGAGGAACATTTGCAATACCTTAGACAAGTTTTGCAGAGACAGAGAAGAGAAATTGCTGATAAACATCAAGAAGTGTAGTTTCATGAAGGAAGAATTGGTATTTTGGTATTTGTATTTTCTACGAAAGGATTGAAGATGGACCCTGAGAAAGTGAGAGCAATTGTTGAATGGCCTCCACCGGAGAGCATTGGAGAAGTTAGATCATTTCATGGATTGGCTAGTTTCTACCGAAAGTTCATTAGAAATTTTAGTTCAGTTTGTAACCCTATGACAAAGACAATGAGAGGTGACAGAAAAGATTTTAAGTGGACTTCAGGAGCAGATAAAAGTTTTGAATTGTTGAAATAGAAAGTGACAGAGCAACATGTTTTGGCATTACTGGATTTCAATAAGGTATTTCAAGTGGATTGTGATGCAAGTGGAAATGCAATTGGAGCAGTTTTAAGTAAAGAAGGTAGACCTATAGCATATTTCAGTGAGAAGTTGAATGGTGCGAGGAGAATATATTCAGTTTATGATCAAGAGTTCTATACCATAATTCAAGCCTTGAAGAAGTGGAGACGTTACTTGTTGCCTAAGGAGTTTGTGTTGTAAACAGATCATCAAGCTTTGCAATATTTGAATAGTCAAGGTAAGTTGAATCAAAGACACATGAGATGGGTAGAGTTCATGCAGAGTTATACATTTGTATTGAAGCATAGGAGTGGAAAATCAAACAAAGCTGCAGATGCATTGAGTAGGAGAAGGAACTTGTTGACAGAGATGAAAGTTGAAGTATTGGGATTTGATGAATTGAAGAATGTTTATGAGGGAGACACTAATTTTGCAGAACCTTGGAAAGCATGTAAGGAACCTGTTGTGACAGATAGGAGTAAGTGGTTGGACTTTTTTATTCAAGAAGATATGTTGTTCAAGGAAAATCAGCTATGCATACCTAGAAGTTCAATGAGAGGCAATTTGATCAAGGAGAAACACAGTGGTGGATTGGCAGGACATTTTGGTATTAATAAGACAGTGGCTTTGGTGAGTGAAAACTACTTTTGGCCTTAGATACATAAGGATGTTAGGAAGTTTGTACATAGTTGTAGAGTTTGTCAAGTTGCAAAAGGGAGTAGTCAGAATATTGGATTGTATAAACCTTTGACAGTACCGGAGAGACCTTGTGAAGACATCAACATGGATTCCGTAATAGGATTGTTGAAGACATAGAGAGGACATGATTCAATATTTGTAGTGGTGGACAGATTTTCAAAGATGGCACATTTCATACCTTGTAGGAAGACAACTAATGCAGTGCATGTCGCTGACCTATTTTTCAAGGAGATTGTGAGATTGCATGGATTACCTAAGAGTATAGTTTCAAATAGAGACACTAAGCTTGTTGGTTACTTTTGGAAGACACTTTGGAAAAAGATGAAGACAGATTTGAAGTTCAATTCAGCCTTTCATCCACGGACTGATGGACAGATAGAGGTAGTGAATAGGAGTTTGGGAAACTTGTTGAGATGTTTGGTTGGAGACAAGTCAGGAAGTTGGGATTTGATTCTTTCACAAGTAGAGTTTGCATACAATAATTCAGTGAATAGGAGTACTAGAAGAACACCCTTTGAGATTGTTACCAGAGTAAACCCTAGAGGAGTTCCAGAGTTGAGAGATATCAGTATGACAGAAAAGAGAAGTGCAGAAGTAGAAGAATTTGCAGAACATATGGAGATAGTGCATAATTAGGTGAAGAAGCATTTGGAAGAAATGAATAACAAGTATAAGGAACAAGCAAATGAGAAGAGAAGACATAAGGAATTTGCAGTTGGAGATGAAGTAATGGTGTACTTGAGAAAAGAAAGATTTCCAGTTGGAACTTATAACAAGTTGAAGATGAAGAAGTTTGGACCTTGTAGGATACTCAAAAATTTTAATTTAGAAAATGCATATGAAGTAGAGTTACCGAAGACATTGGATATATCACCTATTTTCAACATTGCAAACCTATATCAGTATCATGAAGCAGAGTTCAGTGACAACATCGAAGAAGACTTGAAGAAGCAGTTACCACAACAAGCACCAGAGTAGATTGAAGACATTTTGGACAGTAGAGATGGACGCAACACCAGAGGAAGACATTACAAAGAATACCTTGTGAAGTGGAAAGGCATACCAAAAGAAGATTCATCATGGATTTCTCAAGCTGAGGTGGATTGTCTTGGTTTTCCTCTAGTCCTTGTAAAGTGAGGGAATCACTTTTTCAATAACCTTGAATGTTTGATGTAGGAGCATCCCTGGTTCAAGAGCAATCTTGCATCAACCAAAAACATTTGCATTTCAGTTTGTTTATAGTTTAGTTTGCTTCTTTTCATTTTCTAGTTCAGTTAGTGGCAGTTTTTGTATTTTGGTCTGCATTCTACCGCAGTTGTATTTCAGACTTTGCGGAGCTGGACTTAGCATCTAGATTCATTCATGCACAACATATTCAAATCTCAGAGCATTTGGTTAAGGTACCGGAAAGATATCGCTATTAGAAGATCGACTATTTTCTCAAAACAGAGCATCCTGACACTCTCAGATAATCAACTGAAGGAGAAGACCCGCGGAGCATTTCACAACCTTCGAAGCCTAGAGACACATCATTCAATATTGTTTGGTTCATGGTCAACCTTCCCCAGGATCCACACATCATTCCATTTATTTGCGAAGGTGTTCTACATGATTAGGTCCAACCTATCCGTGTACACACGTTACAACTCTTCATTGGAGTTTGTGATCTTCCTTGGCCGACGCGGAGGAATCATATGATCTGGAGATGATATATATTGATGTAATAGATGCCTAGGAAAGTAGTTAATGATTGATACATAGCTGATAGCTTAGATTTTGTGCGAAGGAGCTTTAAAGCTATATCTTGTCCATATTTTGATATTCTAGAATCAGGCCTGCGAGCCCTAATTGTAAGCCCACATGTTGTTGGTTGATTTGTATTTGAATTCTATGATATATTGAATGACTGAATCTGCATTTGCTTGATATCTTTGAGTTGTTTCTGTTGTGTTTACTCTAGCTTCATGGTCTGGACAGTTCATTCTATGAACCCTCCTACCATGACTGCACCAAGACCTAAACTTATGCATGAGACTAAACCTATAAATTGTGAATCTAATTTGATTGAGTTCTACTATTTGAAACTTATTTTCCCTTGTACATTTGATCCAAATTTAATAAGGAAAAAGCAATGTTTAGAAACACCTTTGGGGAATTTGTTGAATCGTGAAGGTCAAGTTCTTAGTTAAACCCCTCGATGGACCAATTCAAGAATAATGAACTAAGGGCTAGAACAACAAGAAAGCATGCAACTTACACTCCTAGGGTGATGGTATGATGTTCAAGTAATAACAATTCTACTAGATTATTTGTAGTCCTTGATGTTCTTTTGATTCTCCTTGCTAGTTCGTAAATGTTAGACAATTCATTTGAATTAGGATTAGTCCTGAAATACACCACCCTAGCATGCCCTTTGAAATAAATCACACTTTAGTTGTCTCATAACAACTAATAGAAATAGAGGGAATGGGGCCCAATTTAAAACTTTGGAGTTCAATTATGCATGTCCCGAAATGATTTACATCAAATCTGCACATGCAAACCTGAAGTAAGGCAACAAATTGTAGATTTAGGGATGGGGATTGATTTCTAGGGACAAGTGTTGATGGGATTGGGGTACGGTAATGTCACTTGTTAACTTCCATGTTAAATATACCATCTTACGCACTAGTCAATGCATAAAGGACAACTTAGTCATCGTAAACCAAAAATATAAGATAAAAGGGCATGGATATGTGGTTTTCACCATTACATTTTTCCACCACTTTGACTTGCATGTGAGCTACCATGAGCATACATACCAAACTAAAATCGAGCATCTAACATGGAAATTAAATATATTTTTTGACATTCAAAAGTTATATGCGTGAAGATAAGCAAATCATGAATGTCAATCATGTATACTCTCATCATCATGAGTGTTCCATCAAGAACCTACAAGCACAAAAGAAAAATTTGTGATGAGTAACATTTGTTGAGCATTTAAAAATCACCAAAATCACAACTTGCTAAAACTATTTATAGAAAAGTAAAAGAAATAAGGTGAAAGTTTTTTCCTATTATAGAAAGTGGTACAACTTTGACTAAGTAGAAAAAGGATTCTGACAAAGTGAACAAATGTAAAGGAAATTATCTTGATACATAATAGGATTTTACTCTACAAATAGCACAATAAGGTCTCTAAGTATGCAAAAATGTACTCTATCTAGATATGGTAGTGAAGCTCTATCTTGTACCAAAAATGATCATATTTGTCATAACTACATCACTACAATCAAACTCATGAATGAAGAAATGTTAGTGACAATATATGTCCCCTCCATTTGGTTGGATACAAAGAATGCACATAATTGGAGGTAGCAGAAAATGATAACATCATATAAAGGCACATAGAGCATTTAAAAATCACCAAAATCACAACTTGCTAAAACTATTTATAGAAAAGTAAAAGAAATAAGGTGAGTTTTTTCCTATTATAGAAAGTGGTACAACTTTGACTAAGTAGAAAAAGGATTCTGACAAAGTGAACAAATGTAAAGGAAATTGTCTTGATACATAATAGGATTTTACTCTACAAATAGAACAATAAGGTCTCTAAGTATGCAAAAATGTACTCTATCTAGATATGGTAGTGAAGCTCTATCTTGTACCAAAAATGATCATATTTGTCTAACTACATCACTACAATCAAACTCATGAATGAAGAAATGTTAGTGACAATATATGTCCCCTCCATTTGGTTGGATACAAAGAATGCACAGAATTGGAGGTAGGAGAAAATGATAACATCATATAAAGGCACATATAGTAAATGCCAATGGATAACAACATATAACATTATGTAGGCAAAATAAACATGTAATAAATGTTTATAAATAATTTCATGTAGGCACAACAAGCATGCAATGAATAACAATAGGTGACATCGTGTAGTTGTAGTAAGCATGTAAATAATAGATATGAAATAGGCATGTAAGTACATAAAAACAAGGGGATGAAATGCCCCCAACTAGGTTACCCCCAGTGATAAGTCAAGACTAGCAATAATCAATAAGGACAATCTATGTGAGCACAATGAAATATGTTGTGTTTGATGTAAACATTGTGAATAGTAACATGTAGAATTGTCCTAAATATGTGTCTCAACCAGATATTTGAGTGTGAAGGCATGTTGAGTAATCAATAAATAGGGTCACCTAAAGTGACAAATGTAGCAATGCATAATCAATGTAGGCAAGGTGAAAAGTGGGTGAAGGATTTTGATATTGTTAAATTTTCCCTTTTGAAAAGAATCTATGAATGTAATGTTCCGCGTGGTCAAATAATCCTAAATATCTCGCTTAGAAAAATGATTAGTGTAATAAATGCATTATCATATAATTTGTCAATAATGTGTCTATGTCTCATGGCATCATAATATTTTTAATAATCATGAGTAAAATTATTTTGCAGCAAGTATAGGTGATTAGCCCATAAACATTTACCATAGAGGTTTCTATATCCAAACTATATAAAGGAGGGTAAAATTATGAAAGGGACATTTCATTTGCACATTCACACCTAAAGGGAGCTTTGAGTATGTCACCATGGTGCACCATAGAGGTGATATCCCTACACAACGTGAGAGAGTATGCACCCAAATCAATGCAGATGAAGCCTTAGACATGATAACTCTAAACTTTTCATTTTTTTAATTTTCCCATTTCACAAAATGATCAAAATATCATAAAACTAGTGTGGGATATTTTTTGTTCATGGTTGATATCCACAGTGTTGACCCTATATCCATAGAACCATTGACCATATTTTCCCTCATCTATATACTAGGACCTTGATGATCAACATTGAAACCTTGTTCACCAACTTGCTAATAACAACAACCCGAAGGGTACTCTCACCTAAGGTACACTAGGAATTGAAGACCCAATACTTGATTTTTTTGTAGAGATTTATAGACATCTAAACCTACAAATTAAAGAATTTATGCAATAACATAAGAAATAAACACCAAGTCATGAATATACACAACATTGAAGCTTCTTTATTCAGTTAATGCCCATTTTAATCATGGACAAAACTTAGCTAATGTTGGAAATATGCAGCCATATAGACTAATTCCTCATAACCCAATGAGAGATTAATATGCAACAATAACTAGAAATCCACATGCAAAATAAATAGACAATCATACCATAAAAGGTGGCACAAAATATACCTTGGGAAACCCCTCAATAAGGGAAAAAACCTAGCCTCCAAAAGCATCCATCTCTCATGTATTATTCAACAATAAAGATTACAATACATAATCAATACCCTAAAGCATCAAGCTCTCTACATGCACTCCATGTGAACAAGCATTTAACCATACATCAAATGCCATGCTTCAAACCCTCACAAATGCAACATGTAAGAGATGCTCAAACCCAGCCAAATAGCCAAACAACCAACCTCAACAACTACCCATGTGTTTGATTTTTATAGACATAAGCTCACACAAATACAACATGTGGTATGGTAAAACCATCTTCCCTAAAGCCATGAGTCTACAAAACCATTGACTCCCACACTTAATTATTGGTACCAAGTTTTCCCCATAATTAAATAATTACAAATAAATAATTAATTATTCTGTGTGTCCCACACACATGAAATAATTAACCCAATGTTAAATACAACAATTACAAGTGGCGCCAAATAAATATTTAATATGAATAAACACATCACATGATGCACCACAAATAAATATTTATTTTATATAATAAAATAATACCAATGTTATGCAAGGTGTACAACACACCTACTCCAACATTCTCCCACTTGTTGTATACATTGCATAAGGGATCAACAAGTAAACTCAAAACATCAAGGGAAACCATCCATATGCCCAACATGTACCATATAAACATCCATGTGCTCAAAGATACCTACAACAATAATCAAGATGTCTACCATTTCAAACAAGAATCCCCTCATCCTCCATCATACCAAACCATGAAGGATAAGATCCTCCAAAGAGATGTCGAACTAAATGGTAACATAGAAGCAAAAAACCTACATCAATTGATATCCAAAGACAAACACCAAATCCAATGGTAACAAATAGGCTCGAGTAGCTAACAAGAATCAATCACCATAGCTGAAATAGCAACCACGACTAGTTGCTAATGCATCAACTAACCATACCTCCAAACCAAGGTATACAAATGATAACAAGTAGACCTTATGCCATCAACATATCCAACTCAGATCACAATGATAACAAGTCCCTGTATATACTCAATCTTGCATAAAGAATTCCTCCAAGGTAACAACACAAAGCATGTGATAACAAACCTCAAGACCCTCCATATCATAGTATAATGAGAACCTCCAACAAAGGAATCATATACATCTTGGAACTCCCACTGCATGAGTAAATGTCAAATTTGAAAATAGATCAAGGCATCCAAAGATCCACTAATAGCACTCACATAGAAGATGTGGCTAAATCCTCTATCACATAGTGTCAAAGAACACACACATAGATATCCAAATTTTGCAAACTAAATAGCTGCAACATAACTCTCATCTCAAGTCCATATCTCTCCCAAATCCTCCACATCATAAGAGAAAGAAGTTAAAGAGACTGAAAACCTCCATACACATCTCAACTCCAATGTTATGTGAACACAAACATCTGGGAAGAAGCATAAGACCAAACAAGAGAGAACCTGCAAATCATAACTTCTTCCTTCTATCCACACTAATGTGTTATAGCTGTGAAAAGTATGATCTCCTTTACAACTCCAAAAACAAGAAGCCTACACAACATCCAATAAATCAAGATGCAAGCCTCTCAAACCAAAAGTAGATCAAACTCATAACCATCCCAAAGTAGGAATAAGCCCAAAGCCACTAACCATCTCCATTACATACAATGATTTCATAACAACTCAGGATCAAACATAAGGAGATAACTAATCATATCCATCCATATACTCCTCAAACAAGTCCTCACAACCATAATCCATAGCTCAAGACTCAATCATGAGAAGATAAGATACAAAGAAAGAATGAATTTGAAAATCAGGTGGTCATACCTATCAAATCATTCACCATCAAGTGGATCAAGAGTGGGGACGAGATTGCTCCTCCAAGATGCACCAAGTTGTTAAGTCACCAAATTACCATCTTTTCACATCTTTTCCCTTGCCTTTTAACCATTTTTTGCTTTTTTGCAACCTTGTTTTACTCCATTTTAATATTCATATGTGGCATTAGGCTCAATATTTTCCAATGCATTTATTTGAGTATTTTAAGTGAATTTATGATTAAATATTAGAAAAATAACATGGTTTCACTTATCTTTCAAAATTGGGTGAGTTTTATGGTGTTACAGGAACAAGACAAATCCTGTAACAATGCAAATTTTTAACCACCTTCTCCAAATTCAAATTTCCTCTTCAACCATTGAAGATTTGATGAGGATTTGGGATAATCATTCAAGTATCTTGGATAGAGAATAATCATGGAGATCTTGATAAGATTTCTTATCAAGTATCTTAGAGATTTTGGGAGATATTGTTGACTTGCTAATTATTGACAATTTGTTGTAACCACATGAGAGATTTGTGGATTTGAATTTATTATTGCTTATCTTGGTTTCAAAGCAAGTTTATGTATAAATAAGAGTGCCTTCTCCATTCCAAAGGGAGGACTCTTGGAGCATATGCCCAGATTATGATGGAATAAAATAAACCTTTTGATATTTCTCTTCATATAGATTGTCATTCTCTAGTTCTATAAATAGTTTGTTTTGATTTAGTTTATGATGTTATTGTTGAACTCCCAGAATACTAAGAGGGGGGTTGAATCAATATTCTATTAATTCTTTTACTTATTAAACCATTACTCCATTCGCCACATATAACAATAAAGCAAATAAAACACAGAAGCAACCACAAAGCATCACACATAAACAACAGAATTTTTATGTGGAAAACCCAAAACTGGGAAAAGCCATGATGAGTGTTAGCTCAAAATAATTATGTAATATCAATACCTAATTACAAGGAGGATCACTACAGTAATTTCCCCTTCTAGACTCGTGGTTAGTCCATCATAGAGTTCCCGTGGACTAGCAGTTTAGTTAGGGAACTGGAGTTAGTTTGGCCTTAGAGGTATTTGTCGGTGGAGGAAATGTGGTTCAGATTCAGTGGATCCAATTGGCACCTTATGAGTTGGCTCAGATTGCTCTTGGTCGTTACTTACTATTTTTAGTAAGTTCGGGGTCCGTGTTGGTTTGGCTTTTTCAAAGTGGCATCAGATTCATCTCATCGAGGGCTTTCCAGCGAGCTATAGATCACTCCATTCCGACACCATCTTCATATATTTATTTTAAAGTCTGAAGTTTATTAATGTTATATTTAACTTGGACTTTATTATATTTTGAGGGGAAAAGTGACTTCAAGAAAATAAAGACATAATATTAGGTTGTGACCTTGGGCACCCTTCCCTAGGGAAATAAAGATATTTTAAAAGATAATTTCCCTCCTAAATGCCCAACGCCCATCTTGGAGGGAGAATAAAAGAGGATTTTAGAGTTTATTTGCTCATGCTTGCTTTATGATATTTTCTCTTTGGAGCTCTGCTAGGGTTTGAGGGTTTGAGCATTCAAACCAAGCTTTTAGAGATGAAAACCTCCATTAGTAATGACATTCTATAGGTGTGCAATACCACCCAAAGGTGCCTTTGACAATGGATACATCCAGTATTCATTCTTGTGCTTCATTGGAGTTCATTTGATATAGATTTTGAAGAGTTGTTGCTATATCCTTCAGAGATTGTTGGTGATCAGCTATTTGTATTGGAGGACTGCAGATTTGAAGAGGTTTTGAGGAGGCTTTGTGACTGAGTTACCATTTCCTTGCTGGTCGTACATCCCTCATGGAGGTCGTACCACTTTTTAGGGAGTTTTGACATTGCTTGGAGCTACTATATTTCCTACATATGGTTGTTTAGCCTTTAGTGCTGGTGCAGATCAGTTTTAGACATATTGGAGGTACTTTCATGGTTGTTCATTGCTAATACATTTCCCAAGGAGGTCCTACACCTTGCCTGGAGTGCAGCGATTCTTCCTGAAGTCTCTTTTTTGTGCTTACAACAGTTTAGTCTCTTCCTAGTGGGGCGTCCAAGGCCATAGCAGCCCCCACTTGCATTGTATACTTCATTCCTTCTTATGCTAATGATTTTGGAGTGAATTTGTGACACCCACTTGCTGGTCCATTTTAGCTATCATACCAAGTTGAACATTTGAACATGGGTATGTCAAAGTAATTCATTATTGGCTATTTTACTATCTGGGTAGTCAACAGTTTCTTCATATTCCTTGTACTTTTTATGGGTTTTTAATATATGCTATCTATTGTATGCTTCGGCAACACATCTGTAGGAAAACTGAAAACCCCTTATGCATTCTTCTGTCTAGTCTAAAAGATCACAAAAAAATAATAAAATAACACATAAAAAGATATTTAAAAAAATACAAACAGGTACGACACATTACAACTACCTTAGGGCTCACTGCCCAAAGAAGTGCTCACTACAAGAAGGCTCACTGACAAAACAGGCTCACTGCCTAGAGAAAGAAAGAAGGAAAGAAGAATGGCTCACTACCAAGGGGTGGCTCATTGCCAAAGGGTGGCTCACTACCAGGATGGGTGGCTTACTGCCAAGTTGAACTACTCTGATTGCATCTACACATGCATGGCTACAGCTCCAATGAAGCACATAAATAATGTCTCAAAACTCTTCATCTATGACTGCTCTGTTTCATTGCCCTGCTCTTACATGAAAATAAGATCTCTCTTCTTCTGCACTTGTTGCCCTTATAAAATCACCATACTTCACATGTTGCACATACATGCACTCATATTCGCACTCCACATCTCTCAAACACTGAATTTGATCTCATATATATCCGCAACACTTAGATTCTTCACATTAGGTCGGCCTACCTAGATGAAGCGTATAGTTGATAAACTTGTAGCTTGTTGGACAAATCAACTCACCAACATACATAGCGGATCCAAACAATCATTTGAAACACCTTCTCATATGTCAGCTCCAACTATAGAACCACTTAGGATAAAGTTCTAATCAATAGAACTTACCGCACACAAATCAAACTATCATGTCGGCCTCAAACACATAGTGTTACTAACTCAGTCTAACTGTCAGATCACAACCTTCACTATGGACCATAAGACTTGCTCAAAATTACATCAAAGACTCCTTAGACATCACAAATCATACCTCCCAAACTGTAGAACATAATATCAACATGCAGAAAAATGCGGATTGCTGGAACACATACTCTGTCACAACCAGTCACTGTCAAACCATGTAGCGATACTTAGTGGCTCATAACTATCTTTCTGGTGGACCTCAGACTTTGTAATTATGGATTTAGACACTTCATACAAGTGTTTACAACACCTCAAAACTGCATAACTAAATATCTAACACCAGAGGAATGCGGACCAAAATAAATGTGTATTCTGCTTTAATTGGCATTGTATTATGTTTTGTCGGACTTAGGCCATTTGAAGATATACTTCTGGAACTGATCAAAAGATGAACCTTTAGATATAAGATCATCTGAGAGTTAGGAACATCATACCAGAACTGCAATACCTAGTCTTCAACTACAGACCAATGTCAATCCAAACATTGTCTCTCTGTCGATGTCTTTGTACACTTCCGACACTTAGCCAAAATGACTAAGTCTTCTTCACTGAACCAAAATCTCTCTTCCAACCTTGTTCCTTTTCTTGTTGCCATCAATGACAACACCTTCAAACATCATGCAAAATCTTACTTCATCATACCAGTAGTGTCTCTATCAATAATGTTTTCCAAGTTGCCAACAGTTATAGTCTAGCTCGTTGCCTTGATTCTTTGGAGAATTGAGATCATGGTGGTCTTTTGTTTTATTTTACTTTACGTAATTCAATTTTATGATTGTCTTTACATTAATGCAAGTGTGGAGTGTTTTCTAACTTGACAACAATGGAATGTTGATTTATGGAAAGATGGAAGCCATGATATGCAAAGAGATAACTTGGTGACAACAAGATCCTAGTAGCATGATTGATGCCCAAGTACATGATCATCACCTAGAATGGTTGAATTAGATTTTGATTTCATGCAAGTGTGTTTCCTTTATGCAATTGTGTTTAGTACATTCATTTTCTTAAACTTAGTTTGTTTTTGAGTGGTTAAGGTAGATAAATACTCTAATCCTGCACATACAGTGCCTGTATTTCACAAGTTTACGAAATCTAGTTAATAATTAAAATGTAACAAAATTTATGCATATAAATTGCCTGATATTTTTGGCGCCATTGACACGAATATCTATTGGAGGAGGAAGCAAATAAAGGATAGGAGCATTTTTTTTAAAGGACAATCAAAGATAAGTCATCTTATTCATGAGTTAAATCTTCTTTATCTTGTCCAAATTTGCATAATAAAGTGACAATGTAAAATATTTGCAACAAATTCATCAAACTACCACAAGTTTTCTCAAAGCCTATTATAAGATTTACGAGAGGGGTATTAGATATTTTTTTGGGGGGGATAGCTTACTACATCATTATCAATACAACCATAAACAATCTCACATACCTAGATCACATCTTTGGAGAAAATGGTCATTTTTAAATTTTTGTAGCAAATTGACTTCGGAAACCTCATAAAAATAAAGTTGGGACAGTCAAGATTTGAGGGACCAAAAGAGGGAATTTTCAAAACTTGTTTCTAAGGGAGATATCCCTTGGAATCTAGTTTCCAACCCAATTTTAATCACTTCATTTGGGTATAAAAAAAATGTACACCCAAATTAGTGATTGTTGATCATAAAATCTACATCATGACAAATCTGCATCTTGACTATTCATAAGAAAATTTAGCATATAAAATCACCACATATTCAAAACTTGTTTATAAGGGAGAAATTTCTTCAAGTCTAGTTTAATACACAACTTGAATCACTCAATTTGGACATTGTATGAAAAATTTGTTCACAAATTAGTGGCTGCCTATCCTAAAACAACATAACAAAAACTCTACCTCCTAGGTCTGTTCCTCAGTAGTTTTGGGATATCAAATCAAACTTGTCTTAAAACCTGTTTGTAGTGGATATAGATAAATGAATGTACTTTAATCTCCAAGTGGGATTACGTCAATCCATCATCAAATGGGAAATTTAGGTTCAAAATACTAACTATTGGTTTAGGTAGAAATTCACTAACAACTTTGTCAAGTAGGTTGTTCCTCAGTAAGTTTGACACATCATTTAAACTCACTTTCAAAACCTGTTTATATCATATATAGCCCTAAATTGGCTTTGGAATCACTCCAATCGGACACCAAATGAAGATTTTATCAACAAAATACTGCTGGGTAGTCCAAGCTGGCCAGTACTCCTTAGCAGATAAAAATTGCATTTTTCTTTGTTTATCTTCCTTCGATTTGTTTATATGCAGTGTTTGTCATTTTTTTGCATATTTCTTAGAAGAAGAAAGACCAATCAAGTTTTTTCCCCCATCATGTCTCACATTTTATTGCAGGCAAGTGCTCAGTTTTTGCAGGTCCTAAGAAGATAAAGAAGGTCACTATGAACGAGTGATTTTCAAAATCAAATTTTGAAGATCTATGAATGAGGGTGTGACATCCAAAAATCCAAGCCAAGAACATGTGACATTATGAGATGATGAACAAGTCATGATTTGAAGCTCAAAATCCTTGGAGCTTGTTACAGGATCATTTTAGCTGCTGACCAACAACACCAACCATACCAAACTTCTCAAGATGGATCGAGATCAACGTAAATGAAGAATGATATGAAGGTCAAATGAAGATTAGTATTAAAGAAAAGTCAAGTACCATACCGAGTCACATCCACCATGCCATTTCTACAGATGAATTCTTCTCAAGAGATCCACTATTCATCATACTTATTCACCATGGTATGCCATTCATTTTCCTTCTCCCTAAGCCCAACAAGCATACTAAAGACAAAGAAATCTCTTTTGTGGTCATTCTTAAAATCCAAATCTTTTTCCTTAGCACCACTACTATCACATCATGTAACTTCAGTCTATTTTTCCTTCATGATCTTACATATATTCCTGCTCCACCCACTCCTAACCCATACAATAACATAACTCATCTGTCTTACAAAGCTGTGTTACCTCACTGTTCTCTCCTTTTCCAAATAAAATTTGAATGTGAAAACATGTCTCAGGTGCCATCAAACCTTGGAGTGCTTGAAAACTAGCTTGTTGGTAGGCATTCCTCAAGCATAATAATTTTTGATTGTGAAAACCCTTTTGGGCACAATTAGACAAATCTTGTTTGAAAACTAGCTTGTTGGTGGACAAGATTTGCAAATAATGAAAGGGAAATCACAATTCCATATGAGATCCATTGCTCCTTATGCCACAAATTTCCAAGTTTTGTTGCTCCATCAAGAAGATAATGATCCAAATCTCAGTCTACCACTCATAAAGTTCCAAGTTTCCATATCTCAGTTTACAACCAAGTCCAAGTTCCACATGATCGAGGTTCTACATTGTTCAAGTTCAATTCATATCACTATTGTGGACTAGCTCAGCTCTCCTTCCCCTTAAGATGTCATATACTTGTTGCAAAACTTATGGACTTCTCAAGTAGGTGCAGGTATGTTCTTTTATAATATTTAATCAGTAATTCATTAAATGCTAGAAGAAGTGTATTTGGAAAATTCCCTATCTTATGGTTCCTTTTATTGCTCTCATATGCCTTCCCCTATTTTTCAAAATTTTCTGAGTAAAGAAAAAAAACCTTCAGTTGGGGGAGGGAGGACATTCATACTACCTGTTGATTCCATATCCTATATTGCCTTTGGTGATAAACATGATTTTTCTCACATGACTTGTTGTAACCCTCATTGGTTTGCCTACTAGCACAGTTCTAAATCCAAATCCGGTGGTTGAAGGATGATTTTGATACTATGGAGATGCTTCAGCATCTGTCAAGTGTTAGAGAGGTCAAGCGTTGATTCCATCAAAAGCTAGTCAAAGTAAAATCTATGTTTTAGAATTGTTGACAATTACCTGTTACAGGAAATCCATATCCGGTAACCATTTGTTGGTTTGCATAGCAGCACTCCTCCAAATCAAAACCTGCCACATGGGTTTTGTGTGTAGGCTCCACAAGATGGTTCGGTACCTATTGAACTAGCTCCAACTCAAATAGGGGGCTCTAGGGAATGCGGTCAAACCAAAAGTCAAATGCAAAAATTCTAGCACTGTTAAATCTACTCCAAGGACACTTTTGCACATTGTTTGCATGCAGCCAAGGCCAAATCAAGAAAAAATGAGACATGGGGTTTGTGCCCAATATCATTATTCAGGTAACCATGTCAGCAAAATGTTTAGGAAATGTATAAGGAAGGTTGTGTGGGCATGTTTATAAGGCAGATTTCAACCTTTTATCACTATGTACAAGTAAATAAAATTCAAATCTTTTTGCCCAACAGGTTTTTTTTCTTTGTCAAAATAAAGATCTTGAATTGCATTAAGGTTGAAATAAAGGAAAAGTACTCAACAGATGTCTATAGAGTCCAAAAACATATGTAATTTGGTTTTGTTGAGGGATTGATTAATTGGTTCAAGGTCAAAACTATGGCTAAGTCTGGTTGCATATGTATTGAAGGATATTGTTGCTAGTTTGAGGGTTGTAAATCTGCCAAGAACCGTCCCTTTGTCAATGGTATAAATGCTAGATGCTAAAAAATATCCTTGTTGATCAAACCTTAAAAGGGCGTTAGAAGTGGTATTCTACAGCACAGCTGCAATTTTCTTGTCTTTATGTTGTCTCAAGAAAGCATTACGGTGTCTAGTCTTCATTTCCACCTATTAATGTTGGTTGTGTATGGAGGGAAGAAAAACAGAAGAATCATTTGAACAACAAATATACCAATTGAGCAAATAAACTACAAAAAAATTGTAATTTCCAATACATTGTTTTTTTCTTATAAAGTACAGAAATTGATTTGCTTATAACATTATTACCAACAACCCCACAAAATTTCCTAGGAACCCAATTGATAAATTTTGAGAACATGGATGGAAAAGTCTGCTATAGGAATTCCAGTAACCATAGGAATTCTGGTAACAACTACAGGAATCAGGAATTCCTGTAATAAGTAGTTCAAGGATTTGTTCTGGATGATGAATATGACACTTGGTAACAACTGGATCCATTTTCTCAGAACTAAAAGCAGCTACAACAGGAATTGGTGCAGCAGATTTGAAAGATCCATCACATTAAGATGGTTGATATCAAAGATGCAATATATATTAGTTGTATGGTTTCTTATGCAAATTGTTGGGTTATCAGTGCAAATGAATGCACATGGTTTGTTTGTTCAAGTTTTTGATCTTTTTGATAATTTCCTACACACAGATTGGATAAAGTGAGATTCTTTGTTGCAATAGAAAAGAGAACAAGTCTAATAGGTAGGCCACACTAACCAACACTTACAAAATGTGTGGTTGTTACACACGAACCAACCACAAGAAGCTCAACTGCAACTTGAGTCTTTCTAGCATGCTACCTAATTTTTTGAAAGAAGAAGGCTTACTCACATAGTTTAGAAGAATCAGATGTAGGGTTGCATGAGGACATGCAACATGTTCAGTTGGGGGGAGATGTTGAGTCACCAAATTACCATCTTTTCACATCCTTTTCCCTTGACTTTTAACCATTTTTCGCTTTTTTGCAACATTGTTTTACTCCATTTTAATATTCATGTGGGATTAGGCTCAATATTTTCCAATGCACTTATTTTACTATTTTAAGTGAATTTATGATTAAATATTAGAAAAATAACATGGTTTCACTTATCTTTCAAAATTGGGTGAGTTTTATGGTTTTACAGGAACAAGACAAATCCTGTAACAATGCAGATTTTTACCACCTTCTCCAAATTTGAATTTCCTCTTCAACCATTGAAGATTTGATGAGGATTTGGGATAATCATTCAAGTATCTTGGATAGAGAAGAATCATGGAGCTCTTGATAAGCCAGATTATGATGGAATAAAATAAACCTTTTGATATTTCTCTTCATATAGATTGTCATTCTCTAGTTCTATAAATAGTTTGTTTTGATTTAGTTTATGATGTTATAGTCTAGCTTGCTACCTTGATTCTTTGGAGAATTGAGCTCACTCTGTGAGATCATGTTGGGACCTTTTGTTTTATTTTACTTCACGTAAGTCAATTTCATGATTGTCTTTACATTAATGCAAGTGTGGAGTGTTTTCTAACTTGCCAACAATGGAATGTTAAATTTATAGAAAGATGGAATCCATGATATGCAAAGAGATAACTTGGTGACAGTAGGATCCTAGTAGCATGATTGATGCCCAAGTAAATGAACATCACCAACAATGGTTTAGTTAGCTTTTGATTTCATGCAAGTGTGTTTCCTTTATGCAAGTGTGTTTAGTACTTTCATTTGCTTAAACCTAGTTTGTTTGTGAGTGTTTAAGGTAGATAAATACTCTAATCCTGCATATACAATGTCTACATTTCACAAGTTTACGAAATCCGATTGATAATTAAAATATAACAGAATTTATGCATATAAATTGCCTGACACAAGCCTCAAAGACTCTCTCCAAGAACAATCTCCTCAATAGGTCCATGTTGAACTCATGTCCAACCAAGCTGTAGGCTCCTTGGTCTTGCTACTAAAATCCTCATCAAAGAATAACCATCTCAACACATGTTTCTAATCCCAAGAGAACTCAAGCCTCACCTTTGTCTCTAAGTATCCATGAGTACCTCCATGATCAATCCAATGTAAACTCCAAATGCAACACCACACTATCATGAAGCTCCCAAGCACATGAACAATGTACCCAATACCAAAAGAACCATCAAGATCATAGTCAAAGCTCCCACTACACGTATGCATAACCAACAAACATATCATGACATCATGATCTAATCATCTCCTCAAAAGAAGATCACATGCACTAATGCACACATCCTATCTCAAGAGAACATGTATCATGTCAAAACTCAAAGCCGGTATCAAGAGTAAACCATGACACAATACCAACATCTCTAAACCAAGGATCAACATCTCCACACCACATGAAGATAACCATATCCTACCAAAACTCCCACTGAAGTGTAATACCAAGCTATACATGGCAACATCAAAAACATAAAACCATCACTGTTAAAAGCTCCCACTAAAACATGTAACCAAGCTATCCATGGCATCATAATAACCATCTCCTAAATGAAGATCATCCATGGCCCCAACACAATCAAAGAATCTCACCATAATGACACAACTCCCAAAAGGTTGAGTAAACCATAATCTCCAAACTAAGAAAATGAACAAAACCTACAAACCAAACATCAATCCAACACCACCAAAACTCCACCTGCAAAACAATCATGTCATGCCAAAGTCCCAACCAAACAAGGAATATCCATGACACCATGATCACCTCCCAATGTACCTACACCAAACTCCCATCAAGTCTCACATAATTGTACCATATAGTCAACAAACATAGGTCCCATATCATGACTATACCAGGTAATACCATCTCTCTCTATATCTCATAATGATAAGCAAACCAATGAAGCATGTGACTAAACCAAGCCACAAATTAGAATCTACATCAACACTAAAATATCTATGGGTATAGACAACCCACATCCAAGTCATATATGCAACATGTAAGCATAGACAACCTACAACACTGCACAACCTATAGATCTCATAATGCACAAATTCAATAATGCATGTATAATGCTATCAACAAAGGATAATCAGAGATATGCATGTAAGTATAGAATGACTCAAACACCAAATCACCTCATATTCGATTTGCCATCAACTCACAAATGCACCATAAGTCAAAGGAACCAAAATGATCTCAAACTAATACAAACTAAACAAACCTTAAAATATCATCTCCAAACCTGCTCCACTGTATATTTCTCAAAAATACCTTTCCAACGCCTATAAGAAGTCTAAAATTTGACTCTGTATGCACAAGTTATACCTGGTCAAAGCTCAAAACACACATCTGGCTTCCAACTAGCAAAACACTGTCAAAATAAAAAAATCTAAAAAAAAATTCTAACACCACTGCATAGTATGTGGAAAGAGATTTTCATTTGACTATAAAAAGTTGAAATTTTGACATCCTAGGTGAAAGTTATACCTCCTGGAAAAAATATGCCCTATTAAGCTTGTGGAGCAAAACCTAGTGGCCACTAGGTGGCTGGCTGGTGGCCAACTAGCGGCTCGTCGGTGACTTGCCGGGGGTAGCGATGCCCGGGCGATGCTGTGGTGGCGGAGGTAGCAACGGATTCTAGAATTGTTTTAAAAACATTTAAAAATGTTTTAATTTTTAAATTTAATTTTTTTGTTTTAAACCACGCTTGGGGGTGGCCCTAGCCCACCAGATGAGGGTCCTGTGATCGTGGGCCTAAGGCCTGCTAGCCACAGCACCCCTGCCAGTGGTCGGCTAGCTGCCAACGGTAGCTGACAGGGCTACAGTTGGGGCTAACACCCCGTCCGGCAGTACCCTACGGTACCACCGGCCCTGCTAGCATAGCAGGGGGTACAGGGGGTCTGTGGACCCCCATCCCACCCCAAAAATATTTTTTTTTTAATTTTTTTTAAAATAAATCAGAATTTATAAAAAAAACACATAATTTTTTTTATTTTAATTTCGTACTTGCAGACACCTATTACAAGTATGTGCTAATCGATGTTGTCATTGATGTCAACATGCTTGTGTTGTCATTGGTGTCAACTGTATCTTCTAATGTTGTTGATTGTTGGTTGATTGCGTTATTGTGTTAAGGTGATTTGAATGAATTGCAGAAGTGTTGATGATGTTAGTATATTGTTCTTGTTGCTGGGTTTCCAAGTGCTTTTGAGAAAATTTGATAAATACTGAAGACAGTGTTGTGAAGAAGTATTCTGGCTTATAGGATATTGTCTAAGTTTTTGCTCCACATTTCTCCTGTATTGAAGACCAGAGTGTGAGGTTTTGATATTTTTTAGAGAAGTGGTTGAAGATGTTAAATCCAAAATTTGGTGGTCTGAAACATTGTGGCTTGAAAGTTATGTTCACCAGTTTGAAGACTATGCCTGGCAGTGTCTACAGTATGACTGGGAGAAAGTATTTTTCTTCGCATTTCTCCAAAGTTTGGTTTTTGGTCTTACAGTTCTGGATGAGTGTTCATAAGGTCCATATATATGTTCTATCCAAAGTACTTGTGATTGGTGCTCTGAAATGTAGTTTTATTGAGTAGCAGAGCTTGGCAATGCTGGTTGTGAGTAGTCTTCAAGTGAGATTTGTTGTAGCTAAATTTGTTGGATCTGAGATGACTTCATGTTGTTCGTGGATGTTTCCAGATCATGTTAAAGGCTTGTGCTTGGTCTACAAGTTATGGTTGTGTTCTTGTTGAAGCGTGTGCTTAAAGATCCTAGTGTCAACACCAGTTTTGGCCAACCTGATTGTTTACACTCTTTGTGGATGTGCTTCATGGATTGTGGAAGCGTGTTGAAGTGTGTGAAGATGTTTTTAGGTCTAAGCTAAGCTATGAAGTGTTTCACCTTCATCCCTTTGCTCTGCGGGAATGTTTAGGTCCAAACCTAATTTGAACTCTGTATGTTTGCCGACCTTGGAGATTGTTTCAAAGGTTGCTGACCTTGGTGAATGTTTCAAGGTTGATGATTGATATAAATAAGTGTAAAGGATTCATGTGTAGGTGAGCATGTGCGAGGATGGTGATGCTTGTGTTGTGAATTTGAATCAAAGGCAGCAAGGACTTTCATGTGGCAGAAGACCTAATGCAGTAAGCAAAAGTCATCTACAATTTTTAGAGAGGCTGCGAAGGTGATGATTGTTGTGCTTCAATGGAAATGAACTCAGGCATGTGGTAGATGCTATCATATTAGTTCATGGAAGTGAGCCTTCTCTTTTGGCAGTGAGCCTATTGTAGTGAGCATTTCTTTGGACAGTGATTCCTTGGGCAGTGACCCCTTTGGCAGTGAACCTCTTTGAAATTTGGTATTGATACTACTATATATTGTGAGCTAATTATCACCATGGTTTTTCCCTTTTAGGGTTTTCCACATAAAAAATTTGGTGTTCTCTTGTGCATGGTGTTGATGTGATTAAGTTTCTATTATCTATTTTTCTTGTTTAATCTTCATAACAGAATAAGGGTTTAAGTGAACTGATGTGAATGTGATTATGTTTGTGAAAGTTTAAAGTTTTTGATACAACTGATTCAGCCCCCCTCTCAGTTGTCGTATGCATTCAACAATTGGTATCAAAGCGAGGGTTCCTTGGAAGAAAGCCTAACAGTTTAAGGTAGATCAAGGATGGCACACAAGAAAGACATTCCTTAGTTTGATGGAACTGACTATGCCTTCTAGAAGGTAAGAATGCAAAGTTATCTTATTTCTCTTGGTTATGATGTTTGGAGAATGGTTCAAAAGGAATACACTATACCTGAAAATGGTCCAGAGTCTACAACTGAAATTAGGACTTATGAGACTAATGGTAAAGCTAGAAATGACCTACTAACTGCTCTATCTAACACTGAACTGACAAAAGTTTTGGATCTAGAAACTGCACATGAAATTTGGGAAAAATTGAAAAATATCTATGAAGGTGATGAATCTATTAAGAAAGACAAGTTGAAAAATTTGAAGTTCAAATATGAAATTCTATGGATGTCTGAAGATGAGAACATAACAAGTTATATGCAGAAGATTGATGAAGTTGTCAACGACATCAAAGGCCTTGGTGGAGACATGGATGATAAAGAAGTTGTAAATAAGATACTTAGAACACTTCCCAAATGTTATAGTCATAAAGTGTCTACCACTGAAGAATTGCAAGATATGGACAAGCTTTCAAAAGACCAATTGCTTGGTAAACTGACTAATTTTGAGATGAGAGAATTTGGTACCACTGATGGTCTTGTGAAAGTTTAGACTAATTTTAAGGCCAAATTAGAAAGGACTACTAAATCAGACAAGTATGTTGTGGAGTCAGATGAGGAAGACTTTGATGTGATTGAGGCAAACTTTGTAAGCAAAATGAAAAAGGGAACCAAAAAGTTCAGAGGTAAGTTACCTTTTAAATGTTTCAGTTGTGGTAAGATTGGTCATTATGCTTCAAGATGTCCTGATAGAGCTTTGCAAATCAAGAACAAAGAAGCTAAAGGTAAGATGGTAAGGAAAAGTTACTATGTTGAAGAAAATGATGGTGTAACTGATGATGAATCTGATTTTGAGGATGGTAATGCCAGTGAATGCTTGTTTATTTCCCTAAAAGGAAAACCTGTTTCTACTAACCTTGCAAGCTTTGTGAAGGAAGTCTGGAAGAAGAGAAAGTGATGTCTGCATTTCATGCTAGAAAGGAAAAAGATGAATGGATCATTGACAACAAATGTTCAAATCACATGACAGGAGATAAGAGTAAGTTTGTTAAATTGGAAAAGTATGATAGAGGACTAGTTAGATTTGGTGATGATGCAGCTGATAAGATTTGTGAAAAGGGTCAATTACTTTTGATGGCAAGCATAATACAGATGATATTCTTTATGTCAAAGTCTTAAAGCATAATCTTCTAAGTGTTGGACAGATGTGTGACAAAGGATACAATCTGATGTTTAAGGACAATGGATGTGAGATAAGGAAAAGCTTTGGAACAATAATTGATGCTGGTAAGAAGATTCATGGTAATGTTTATCAATTGAAAGGTACTGATAGTTGTTGTTTGTTGGCTCAGTCAAATGAAAGTTGGCTATTGCATAGGAGAATGTGTCATATTAACTTTGATAATCTAGTGAAAATAAGCTCAATTCAAGTTGTAAGGGACTTGCCTAAGATTGTGAAGCCTACTAATGCTATTTGCAAAGAATGTCAATTTGGGAAGCAAACAAAGACTAGTTTCAAGAGAAAAGAACAATCCTCTACCGATCTATTGGAGTTGGTGCATACAAACTTGTGTGGTCCCACAAGAACAAGAAGTCTACAATGTGATAGGTATTTCATGCTACTTATTGACGATTATTCAAGAATGACTTGGGTTACTTTTCTTAGAGAAAAATTATAAGCCCTAGACAAGTTCAAGGCATTTAAAGCAATGGTTGAGAATGAAATGGATTTGAGAATCAAGTGTTTGAGGTCTGACAAAGGTGGTGAGTTTACTTCAAATGAATTCAATGCTTGTTGTGAAGCACATGGGATAAAGAGACAATTGTCTACCCCCCAAACTCCTTAGTAAAATGGAGTAGTTGAAAGGAAGAATAGAACAACTCAAGAAGCTGCTAGAACAATGATCAAGGAAGCAAACCTGCTAGAAGTATATTGGAAAGAAGCAATTCACACTGCTGTCTACATTCAGAATAGAGTGCAAGTCAAAGCAAATGGAATGAAGACACCTTATGAGCTCTGGTATGGAAGAACTCCTACTGTTAAGTATTTCAAAGTTTTTGGAAGCAAATGCTATATTAGAAGAGATGAAGAGTTAGGGAAGTTTGATGCTAGATGTAATGAAGGCGTATTCCTTGGGTACTCTACCAAAAGCAAAGCTTACCAGTGCTACAACAAAAGGTTGAGAAATATTATTGAAAGTGCAAATGTGAAGGTAGATGAAGATATTCAGAGAATCTCAGAGCCTAATGGATATGAATCAGATGAGTCTGCTGATATAGAAGAAGTTGAAGAAGACAAAGACAAGGAAATTCATATTGATGAAGAAGAAGCTCCATAAAGAGTTCCTAAACCCCCAAGTATGTGCAAATGAATCACTTAGAGGATCAAATCATTGGTGATAAAAACAAAGGAGTTTTGACAAGAAGAAGAAGAGTTGCAGAAGAATAGGCAAATTTCTATTTACTTTCACAGGTTGAACCTAAGACAGTTACTGAGGCATGTAAAGATGAAGATTGGGTCAAGGAAATGGAATAAGAATTGATGCAAATTGAAAAGAACAAGACTTGGGAACTTGTCCCCAGGCCTACAGATAAGAATGTGATTGGAACAAAGTGGGTTTTTAGAAATAAGTTGAATGAGAATGGAGAAGTGGTAAGAAACAAAGCTAGACTTGTATGCAAAGGCTACTCACAAGTGGAAGGAATAGATTATGAGGAAACTTTTTCTCTGGTGGCAAGACTGGAAGCTATTAGGTTGTTTCTGGCTTATGCAACACATAAGGATTTCAAAGTATATCAAATGGATGTAAATTCTGCTTTTCTGAATGGTGAGTTGGAAGAAGTATATAAAGAGCAACCAGATGGATTTTAGTTATCAGACAAACCAAATATGGTATGCGTATTGAAGAAGGCATTGTATGGACTAATGCAAGCTCCCAGAGCTTGGTATGCTAGGTTAGATAGGTATTTGTTGCAGCAAGGATTCAGTAAAGGGTCTGCAGACAGTAATTTGTACATCAAGGTAAGCAAAGATCAAATCTTGATTATTGAGGTATATGTGGATGATGTAATCTTTGGTGGAAATGAAGGTATGTGTAATAACTTTGCAAATGAGATGCAAAAAGAATTTGAGATGTCAATGTGTGGTGAGATGAACTTCTTTCTTGGGCTACAAATTAATCAGACAGATAACAACATTTTCATTTCACAATCAAAGTATGTCAAGGAGTTATTGAAGAAGTTTGGAATGGAAGAATCTAAACCAATTTGTACTCCCATGACAACTGGTTGCAAGTTGAGAAAAAATGATGAATCCCCAAAGGCTTATCAGAGCAAATATAGATCAATGATTAGAGGACTTCTATACCTAATTGCTACCAGATCAGATATCATGCATGCAGTCTATCTTGTGGTCAAATTTCAAGGGGATCCTAGAGAGTCACATGTCATGGCAGTAAAAAGGATATTTAGGTATTTGAAGTGCACTCCAGATCATGGTTTGTGGTATCCTAAGAACAATTAATTCACCCTAAGTGCCTACACAGATGAAGATTGGGCCGGATTTGTAGATGACAGGAAAAGTACAAGTGGTGTGTTCTTTCTTGGAGACAGAGTTGTGTCATGGAAAAGCAAGAAGCGAGATTCAATATCCTTATCTACTGCAGAGGCAAAGTACATTGTAGAAGAATCATACTGCACATAGGTGCTATGGATGAGACAAACTCTGAAGGATATCAAAGTTGAGTATGATGATCCAATTCCTATTTTCTAGACCAGTGCCATTTATAATTCAAAGAACTCAGTGATGCATTCAAGGACAAAGCATATTTCTATCAGGTATCACTTTTTGAGAGAGAAGGTTGCAAAGAAAGAAGTGAAGCTTGAGTATGTGCCTACAAAAGATCAGGTTGCTGACATATTCACCAAGGCTCTTCCTAAGGGTACATTTGAGTATCTCCGGGAGAAGTTAGGGGCTATTGCCCCTCCTTTGTTGAACTAGATGCACATGGAAGTGCATCGGTCCAATATGATTCAGGAATCATTATTTTTCTAGACTGATGATGATGGCTACCTCTCAGGGGGAGCAGGTAGTGACATTAAAGAGTGTTCCAGTCAGGGTAAGTAAGAGTTGGTACATGATTGTGTGTACTCCTAAGGGGGAGTATTTAGAGCAGTTAAGATCAGTGCAAGTATGTGCAATATCATACTCACGGGGAGAAAGCTTGAAGAAGGTGTGTCACCCTTTGCCATTGATGTCAAAGGGGGAGAGAGTTCAAGTGAGAAACAAAGGGAGAGTAAGATGTATAAAAGAAAGGGGGAGAGTGAGATCAATGAAGAATTGTGTCATGATGGTTTTCAATATCATATGTTGCCATCAATGACAAAGGGGGAGATTGTTGCAAGTATGTGCTAATCGGTGTTGTCATTGATGTCAACATGCTTGTGTTGTCATTGGTGTCAATTGTATCTTCTAATGTTGTTCATTAAGTTATTGTGTTAAGGTGAATTGAATGAATTGTAGAAGTGTTGATGATGTAAGTATATTGTTCTTGTTGCTGGGTTTCCAAGTGCTTTTGAGAAAATTTGATAAATACTGAAGACGGTGTTGTGAAGAAGTATTCTGGCTTACAAGATATTGTCTGAGTTTTTGCTCCACATTTCTCATGTATTGAAGACCGGAGTGTGAGGTTTTAATATGTTTTAGAGAAGTGGTTGAAGATGTTAAATCCAAAAATTGGTGGTCTGAAACATTGTGGCTTGAAAGTTATGTTCACCAGTTTGAAGACTGTGTCTGGCAGTGTCTATAGTATGACTGGGAGAAAGTATTTTGCTTTGCATTTCTCCATAGTTTGGTTTTTGGTCTTGCGGTTCTGGATGAGTGTTCATAAGGTCCATATATATGTTCTATCCAAAGGACTTGTGATTTGGTGCTCCGGAATGTAGTTTTCTAGAGTAGCAGAGCTTGGCAATGTTGGTTGTGAGTAGTCTGGAAACTGTCTTCAAGTGAGATTTGTTGTAGATGAATTTGTTGGATCTCATATGACTTCATGTTGTTTGTGGATGTTTCCATATAGTTTTAAAGTCTTGTGCTTGGTCCGCAAGTTATGGTTGTGTTCTGTATACACCTAAAATTGGCATGACTCTACTTAAATAAATATTTTAAATATTTATTTCATCACCATATTCCTCTATCAATAAATAAATACATTTATTTATTTATTTGATTCATCCCTTCTCATTTAATTAAATAAATTACATTTTATTTAATTAATTAAAGTCTCCTACACCAACTTCATTCTTCTAAAATAATTAAATAATTTTAATTATTTAATTAAAATCTTTATTCTTCCAAATTTAAATAAAATGCAAATTTTATTTAAATAAAATCTAGAATCCTCACAAAATAAAATATATTTCTATATTTTATTTATTCTTCTCAAATATCCACAAAAATAATTAAATAAATCTTTTATTTAATTATGCTTTCTTATCTCTTCGAAAAATCATTCTTATCTTCCAAAAATAACTTTCCTCTTGTCACACAAAAGCAAAACTCTGAGTTACAAAAGCAAAATCACTTTTAAAGCATCTTTAAAGCAAATCTTTTCTTAAAATAGAGAAAATCAAATCTCATCCTCATCAAGAGAAGAGTTAACTCAACTAAACTGCTTTTGGAATGACATGTGTCCTTCTATTGGATGCACGTTCCTCAACAAGCCTCCTCCGTTGATTCCTTCTTTTCTTCTCAACCATTGATCGTCCCTCACTCTCTTCTATAAATACAACCTTCTTCTCTTCATTTCATATCTCTCATTTGTGCAAACTTACGCTGCAGGAATACAAGCGCGCCTTTGGCACCCCTACTCCCATTTGAGCACTATCACTTCATCATCCATTTATGTATTTGAAGCTCATCTTCAAATACACAAGTATCCAAGCCATTCTTCATTTGTCATCTTTAACAAGCAAGCAAGCAAACAACTTCTGAGGGCTTCACAATCAAGATCAAACGAAGATAGGTGAACTACGGAAGGCAAAAGGTAAAAGAGTGTTGTAAGTATTTTAGTTTATTTTAATCTCTTTCTCCTTCATATTTCGTAGATGTTTGGGTTTCATTTTCATTGATTTGAATAACCTAATTTCCCCCTCACATGTTCTTCTTGAAGCATGTGCATAAAGATCCTAGTGTCAACACTAGTTTTGGTCGACCTCATTGTTTACACTCTTTGTGGATGTGTTTCATGGATTGTGGAAGCATGTTGAAGCATATGAAGATGTTTTTAGGTCTAAGCTAAGTTGTGAAGTGTTTCACCTTGATCCCTTTGCTCCGTGGGAATATTTAGGTCCAGACCTAATTTGAACTCTATATGTTTACCAACCTTGGAGATTGTTTCAAAGGTTGCCGACCTTGGTGAATGTTTCAAGGTTGATGATTGATATAAATAAGTGTAAAGGATTCATGTGTAGGTGAGCATGTGTGAGGATGGTGATGTTTGTGTTGTGAATTTGAATTAGAGGCATCAAGGACTTTCATGTGGTAGAAGACCTAATGTAGTGAGAAGAAGTCATCTACAATTTTTTAGAGAAACTACGAAGGTGATGATTGTTGTGCTTCAATGGAACTGAACTTAGGCATGTGGTAGATGCTATCATATCAGTTCATGGCAGTGAGCCTTCTCTTTTGGCAATGAGCCTATTGCAGTGAGCATTTCTTTGGACAGTGAGCCCTTTCACAATGAGCCTCTTTGTAATTCGGTATTGATACTACTATATATTGTGAGCCAATCCTCACCATGGTTTTTCCCTTTTAGGGTTTTCCACGTAAAAAATCTGGTGTTTTCTTGTGCATAGTATTGATGTGATTAAGTTTATGTTATCTATTTTTCTTGTTTAATCTTCATAACAAAATGAGGGTTTAAGTGAACTGAAGTCAATGTGATTATGTTTGTAAAATTTTAAAGTTTTTGTTACAGCTGATTCACCCCCCCTTCTCAGTTGTCTTGTGCATTCAACAACACCTTCCTAGTCATACAGCTAGGGCTGGTGGCAAAAAAATTGCATTTTTCTCCAGTGGCTAAAATAGGCCAAATTTTATATGAATCTTCATGTCTCAGGCCTCCTAGACTCAACATTTGGCGAGGTCCATTTTATCCTAGGAGGTCATCTATGAAATCTCCTTAAAACACTCTTGGTGAAAACCTAAATCAAGCCCTTTTCACCATGATTTTTCAACACCTAGATCTGCAAAAATAACCACAAACTTGCAACCCCAAAACCCTAAATCTGCAAACCAAAACCTTAACAAATCCTTCATACCTTGCTATGTCTTCATTCTTTTCTTGTAAGTCCATGGATTCAACTATGCACAAAAAATCCACTCATAGCTAGGGTTATCAAACAGGGATCTCCTCCCACAACGAAGCAATAAAGCTCTGATACCAAATGTTAGAAATATGTGGCCATATAGACTAATTCCTCATAACCTAATGAGAGATTAATATGCAACAATAAATAGAAATCCACATGCAAAAGAAATAGACAATCATACCATCAAAGGTGACACAAGATATACCCTGGGAAAATCCTCCATGAGGGAAAACCCAGCCTCCCAAAGCATCCATCTCTCTATTGAAATGCACTAGACAACTGAGAGGAGGGTGAATCAATTGTTTCCAAAACTTTGACTACTTATGAACATTAACACATCAAACACTTGTTCACTGTTATTCAGATTTAATCATGAAAGCATGAAATAAGAAACTCAACATAACAACATCATCAACACATGAGACACTAGATTTTTTACGTGGAAAACCCTAAAAGGGAAAAACCACGGTGGGTGTTAGCCCATAGAAATATATATGTTATAACAATACTGAAAAATAGAGGCTCACTGCCCAATATGCTCACTGCAAATGTTGAGGCTCACTGCCAAGGGGTGGCTCACTGCCAAGGGTTGGTGAACTAATTTGATAACATCTACTCCATGCCTGGGTTCAGTTCCATTGAAGCTCAATATAACTCCTCTGCTCTACTATTTTTACACTTTTTCACTTATCTTCAAATTTTTGCACAAGGACATCTTTTTCGCAACTACATTGCATGTTTTTATACAACTCGTCAACCTTGGAATGTACATCAAGGTTGGCATTACATTCATCAACCATTGGAACAATCTCCAAGCTCGGCATTACAAACATACATAGAAATAGGTCTGGACCTAAACAAAATTTGCTAAGGTAAAGATGTATACGGATCATGTTATGCCTTAGTTAGGACTCAAATGCAATCTTCCACGCCACAACACGCTTCCACAATCTTCTATGCAACTCTGTAAGTAGTGAAAACAACCAAGTCAACCAAGACTGGTGTTAGCACTAAGTCTTCTAAGAACAGTCTTCATCCATAATCCAAATTTCCCTTTGTGGACCAATCCAAAGGTAGGAACACGATTAGAAGACATCCACAAGCATATTGTAATCACCAAGAACAACCGCACAATCTCTAACCACTCTCTCAAGAAGATTCTTCAAATCGGAGCACATGAACAACACTATCATCTTCTATCATAAAGAAAAGATTGCTTGCGAACCACTAAATCATGAACCATTAGAGTTGAAGGTACTTATCATCATTGCAAACTTGATTCCAGAACCGCAAACTTAAATATTTAATTGCAGAGGAATGCGGAGCATAATACATTCTCCCTTTCATCACCAAATATACAGAAAAGCAGTTTTCACTCTGGTGAACATAACTCACTCAAATCTTCATACCGAAGGCTCAAACTTGGAACATAGCATCTTCAGACATGCATGTAAATAACTTCCAATCCGTAGACAAGGATATTCATTCTACAAGAAATGCAGAGCAATCTACTAGATTGTTCTGCTGTATCAGGAATACTTATTTTCTTCAACACTTAACTTATTACAAGCAAGCATCAAAACAAGAGCACAGTTGACACCAATGATAACACCAGTTAGGCACATATTTGCAACAATCTCCCCCTTTTTCATTGATGGCAACATATGATGTGAAAAACTATAATGACCATCAAGACAAGATACTCCCTCTTTCTCTTCATACATCAGCACTCTTTCTCATCCTGAGTTTTTCACATGATTTCTCTCCCCCTTTGACATCAACGGCAAAGGGCACATACTTGCACTCTACTACTCTGATCAAATTATTCTTTCATGACTACTATAACACTTACTGCTCTTTGTCAGGAACACTTGCTACTCCCCTTGAGAGGTATCCTCAAAGCATCAATCCAAATCAAAGAATGGGGCTTTGGACATCACTAGACTGATGCATTCTTATGCATCTTAGTTCAGAGCAGGAGGGGTAATAACCCCTAACTTTTTTCTGAGATACTCAAAGGTATCCTTAGGCAGAGGCTTAGTGAATATGTCTGCAATCTGATCCTTTGTGGACACATATTCCATCTTTACTTCATTCTCTATCACCTTTTCTCTCAAAAAGTGATACCTTATTGATATGTGCTTTGTTCTTGAGTGCATCACTGAATTCTTTAAAATGTTTATGGCACTTGTATTGTCACAAAAGATTGCAATTGGATCTTCATACTCAACTCTTATGTTCTTTAAAGTCTGTTTCATCCATAACACTTGAGTGCAACAACATGCTATTGAAATATACTCCGCTTCTGCAGTAGCAAGGAGATTGAGTCTTGCTTTTTTCTCAACCATGAAACCAATCTATTTCCCAAGAAGAAGGCACCTCCACTTGTACTTTTTCTATCATCAACATCTATGGCCCAATCTGCATCTATATAAGCACTGAGAGTGAAATCCTTATCCTTTGGATACCATAAGCCATGGTCTGATGTGCCTTTCAAATACCTCAAGATTCTTTTGACCGCCATCACATGTGATTCTCTAGGATCTTCTTGAAATCTTGCCACAAGACATACTGCATGCATTAAATCAAGTCTGGTTTGAGTTAGATAAAGTAATCCTCCAATCATGGATTTGTACCTTTTCTGATCAGTGTTAGGTGATTCATCATTTATGCTTAACTTGCAACTAGTCACCATGGGAGTACATACTAGTTTGGAGTCTTCCATCCTAAACTTCTTCAACAACTCTTTCACATATTTAGACTGAGAGATGAAGATTCTTTTATCTAATTGAGTAATTTGTAGACCTAAAAAGAAATTTATTTCACCAAACATAGACATCTCAAACTCATTTTACATTTCTCCAGCAAACTTCATGCACATACCTTCATTCCCTCCAAAAATAATGTCATCAACAAAGACTACAACAATCAGGATTTGATTGACATTGATTTTGAAATAGAGATTGTTGTCTACAGTGCCTTTATTGAACCCTAATTGCAACAAATACTTGTCTAACCTTGCATACCAGGCTCTAGGGGCTTGTTACAGTCCATACAAGGCCTTCTTCAATCTGCACAGTATGTCATGTTGGTCTAATAACTTAAATCTGTCTTGTTGTTCAATGTAGACTTCTTCTTCAAATTCACCATTTAGGAATGCAAACTTAACATCCATCTGATACACTTTGAAATCTTTGAATGCTACAAATGCCAAAAACATTCTGATTGCTTCAATTCTTGCCACTGAAGCATAGGTCTCCTCAAAGTCTATCCCTTCAACCTGAGAATATCCTTCGCATACTAGCCTTTCTTTGTTTCTAACTACTTCTCCATTCTCATTCAACTTATTATTGAAGACCCATTTAGTTCCAATCACATTCTTATCAGCAGGTCTAGGGACCAATTGCCAAGTTTGATTCTTTTCTATCTGCATCAGTTCTTCTTCCATGGCTTTTACCCAATTTTCATCATTGCAGGCTTCATTCACAGATTTTGGTTCAACTTTTGAAAGCAAGCAATAATTCACTTGTTCTTCTGCAGCTCTTTTCCTTGTCAACACCCCTTTGTTTTTGTCACCTATAATTTGATCTTCAGAATGATTAATCCTTACATACCTGGGAGTCTTAACAACACTTTTTGGAGCCTCTTCTTCATCTTGACTATCTTCTTGCTCAACTTTTTCTTCATCCACTATAGTCATAGGTTCATCTGGTTCACAACAACTTAGATCTGATATTTTTTCCTTGCCTTCATCCACCTTCAGATTAGCACTCTCAACAATCTTATTTAGCCTCTTATTGTAGCACCAATAGGCCTTCCTCTTGGTAGAGTAACCAAGAAAAATTCCTTCATCACATCTAGCATCAAACTTGCCTAGTTCTTCATCTCTTCAGATATCACATTTGCTTCCAAAAACTTTGAAATACCTCACTGTAGGAACTTTTCCATACCATAATTCAAAAGGAGTTTTAGAGTTGTTACCTTTGACTTGAACTCTGTTTAGGATGTACACAATAGTATGTATGGCTTCTCTCTAGTATACTTCCAGTAGCTCAGCTTCCTTTAGCATAGTCTTAGCAGCCTCTTGAACTGTCATGTTCTTTCTTTCAATAACTCCATTCTGTTGAGGAGTTCTAGGTGTAGACAATTGTCTTTTTATCCCTTGTTCTTCACAGAAAATATTAAATTCATTTGATGTGAACTCACCTACTCTATCATACCTTAAGCATTTGATCCTCAACTCCAACTCATTTTCAACCATTGCCTTGAAAACTTGAACTTGTCTAGGGCTTTATATTTTTCTTTTAGAAAAGTGACCCAAATCATTCTAGAATAGTCATCAATAAGCAATATAAAATACCTGTCACCTTGCAGACTTCTTGTTCTTGTGGGACCACACAAATCTATATGTACCAGCTCCAGCAATCCAGCAGAAAATTGTTCTTTACTTTTGAAACTTGATTTTGTTTGTTTCCCAAATTGACACTCCTTGCAAATGGTGTTGGCTAGCTTTACAAGTTTAGGCAGATCTCTTACAGACTGTGCAGAACTTATCTTCACCAAATTGTCAAAATTGATATGACACATCCTTCTATGCCACAGCCAATTCTCATTTGTCTGAGCCAATAAACAATAATCATTAGTTCCTCTTAATTGGTAAATGGTGCCTCTGGTCTTCTTACCGGTAGCAATCACTGTTCCAAAGCTTTCTGTGATCTTGCATCCATTGTCTTTGAATCTCATATCATAACCTTTGTTGCACATCTAACCAACACTCAAAAGATTATGCTTCAAACCCTTCACATATAGGACATTATCAGTGTTGTGCTTTCCATCAAAAGAAATAGATCCTTTTCCACAAATCTTACTAATCGCATTATCTCCAAACCTAACTAGTCCTCCATCATACTTTTCCAAACTCACAAACTTACTTTTGTCACCAGTCTTGTGATGAGAGCATCCACTGTCAATAATCTATTCATTCTTATCTTTTTCAACCTGAACAGCCAAAACACTTTCTTCCACTAGATTTTCTTCCTTCACACAGCTAGCAGGATTAGTAGACACAGGTTCTTCTTTAATTGCAATAAATAAGCATTCATTTGCACTAGTACTAGCATCATCAGATTCATCATCTCTCACACCTTCATCATCAAGATCTCTAACATAGTAGCATCTCTTTGGAACCCTAGGTTGCTCTTAAATATTTTTCTATTTCTTTCAATTCTCTCAGGACATCTAGAAGCATAGTGACCAGCCTTACCACATGTAAAACATTTGAAATGTAATTTGCCTTTGAACTTACCAGAACCTCTTTGTAGTCTTTCAACAAAGTTGGCTTCAATTTCATCAAGTTCATCATCAGGTTCTACCTTGTACTTCTCTGCTCTGGAGATCTTCTCTGACGTCTGGCTTTGAAAGCAGTTTCAACTTTTGGTAGGGCATCGCCAAAATCTCTCATCTCAAAGGCTGTAAGCTTTCCAAGCAACTGATCCTTAGTGACATCTTGCACTGTCATTACTTCTTCAATTGCAGCTACCTTGTGACTGTAGGACTTAGGTAGTGACCTAAGAATTTTCATCACAACTTCCTTCTCATTAATAGTTCCTCCCATACCTTTTATTCTATTGACAATTTCATCAACCTTTTACATGAAGGCAGTTATGTTTTCATCTTCATTCATTTTTAAACCCTCATGTTTCGTTTTCAGGCCCTGTAATTTGGCACTCTTTATAGAATCATCTCCTTCATATAGTTTTTCTAGCTTTTCCTAGACTTCATGAGTAGATTCCAAATCTAGGACTTTTATCAACTCAGTGTTAGACAAGGCACTCAACAAAACATCTCTAACTTTTATGTTTAACTCATATTCGTTGATTTCATCTTCAGTTTGCAAACCATTCTGAGGCAAGGTATACTTTGTCTCTGTCACTTTCCACACTTTATAACCAAGACAAAGGAGGTGGCTTTTCATTCATACCTTCCAGAGAGCGTAATTTGTTCCATCAAACTGCGAAGCTTCCTTCCTGTAAGACAAGGCACTCAACAGAGCATCATCTCCTTCATATAGTTTTTCTAGCTTTTCCTAGACTTCATGAGTAGATTCCAGATCCATGACTTTAATCAACTCAGTGTTAGACAAGGCACTCAACAGAGCATCTCTAACTTTTATGTTTAACTCATATTCGTTGATTTCATCTTTAGTTTGCAAACCATTCTGAGGCAAGGTATACTTTGTCTCTGTCGCTTTCCACACTTTATAACCAAGACAAAGGAGGTGGTTTTTCATTCGTACCTTCCAGAGAGCATAATTTGTTCTATCAAACTGCGAAGCTTCCTTCCTATAAGACATCTTAGATCTTCCTCAAGCGGTTAGGCTTTCTTCTGAAGAACCTGGCTCTGATACCAATTGTTGAAATGCACCAGACAACTGAGAGGAGGGGTGAATCAGTTGTCTCCAAAAATTTGACCACTTATGAACATTAACACATCAAACACTTGTTCACTATTATTCAGATTTAATCATGAAAGCATGAAATAAGAAACTCAACATAACAACATCATCAACACATGAGACACCAAATTTTTTATGTGGAAAACCCTAAAAGGGAAAAACCACGGTGGGTGTTAGCCCACATAAATGTATATGTTATAACAATACCGAAAAATAGAGGCTCACTGCCCAGTATGCTCACTGCAAATGTTGAGGCTCACTGCCAAGGGTTGGTGAACTAATTTGATAGCATCTACTCCATGCCTGAGTTCAGTTACATTGAAGCTCAGTATAACTCCTCTGCTCTACTTTTTTTACACCTTTTCACTTATCTTCGCATTTTCACACAAGGACATCTTTTTCACAACTACATTACATGTTTTTATACAACTCATCAACCTTGGAATGTACATCAAGGTCGGCATTACATTCATCAACCATTGGAACAATCTCCAAGGTCGGCATTACAAACATACATAGAAATAGGTTTGGACCTAAACAAAATTTGCTAAGGTAAAGATGTATGTAGATCATGTTATGCCTTAGCTGGGACTCAAATGCAATCTTCCACACCACAACACGCTTCCACAATCTTCTATGCAACTCCGCAAGTAGTGAAAACAACCAAGTCAGCCAAGACTAGTGTTAGCACTAAGTCTTCTAAGAACAATCTCCATCCACGATCCAAATTTCTCTTTACGGACCAATCCAAAGGTAGGAACATGATCAAGAGACATCCACAAGCACATTGTAATCACCCAGAACAATCACACAATCTCTAACCACTCTATCAAGAAGATTCTTCAAACCGGAGCACATGAACAACACTTTTAGCTACTGTCATAAGGAAAAGATCGCTTGTGAACCACCAAATCATGAACCATTGGAGTTGAAGGTCTTATCACCATTGCAAACTTGATTCCAAAACCGTGGACTTAAATACTTAATTGCAGAGGAATGCGGAGCATAATACATTCTCCCTGTCATCACCAAATATACAGAAAAAGCGATTTTTACTCTGGTGAACATACCTCACTCAAATCTTCATACCGGAGGCTCAAAATTAGAACATAGCATCTTCAGATATGCATCTAAATTACTTCCAATCCACAGACAAGGATATTCATTCTACAAGAAATGTAGAGCAATCTACTAGATTGTTCTTCTGTATCAGGAATACTTATTTTCTTTAACACTTAACTTATTACAAGCAAGCATCAAAATAAGAGCACAGTTGACACCAATGACAACACAGATATGTTGACATCAATGACAACACTGGTTAGGCACATACTTACAACACTCTCATGTATTGTTCAACAATAAAGATTACAATACATAATGAATACCCTAAAGCATCAAGCTCTCTACCTCCAATCCATGTGAACAGACATGTAACCATACATCAAATGCCATGCTTCAAACCCTCACAAATGCAACCTGCAAGAGATGCTCAAACCCAACCAACAAGCCAAACATCCAAATAACGAACCTCAACAACTACCCATGTGTTTGCTTTTTATAGACATAATCTCACACAAATACATGTGGTATGGTAAAACCATGAGTCTACAAAACTATTGACTCCCACACTTAATTATTGGTACTAAGTTTTCCCAATAATTAAATAATTACAAATAAATAATTAATTACTCTATGTATCCCACACACATAAAATAATTAACCCAATGTTACAAACAATGATTACAAGTGGTGCCAAATAAATATTTAATGTGGATAAACAAATCACATGATGCACCACAAATAAATATTTATTTTACATAATAAAATAATACCAATGTTATGCAAGGTGTACAACACACCTACTCCAACATTAAACCCAAACAATAATTTTTTTAAGCAATGCACCATACCAAATGGCAATGTAACTCATGCAACATGTGTCATTGCTATGTGCAATGCAACCTAGAACTGATGAAGTGTGGAAGAACATTTTGGTGAGGACACAAGGTGAGGATAACACAATAGATGACAATGCAAGTGACGTGCATCCTCATGTAGTACACCCTATACTATGGAAATCTACTAAGTTCAAGTAAGGGCACCAATGTATGTGATGCTTAAGGAGTACCAACTCAAACCCCCTTCATGTGTATGCATCAAGCTGAAAGAGAGTACCAAATCAAACCCCCTTCATGAGCACCATAGTTCCTCAAGTCATCTTACACTCTCCATTGTTGAAGATAACCTACACTCCTGCATCATTCATTTTACTAATAGATAACAAGTTTCGTGTCAAACCAGGGATGTGTATAACTCATGAAATACCTTTGATCCTCCCATTAGAGATTAGATCTTGACTCTCACATGGCCAATAATACTAAAGTAAGAGTTTTCAATAAGATATGCCTTCCCACTATTATGTTTCTTATAATTTAAAAACCACTCCCGATGGAGAGTCATGTGGTAGGAAGCTCCAGAGTCAATCATCCATGCATCCTCACATGCATGCATTGCCAAGGACATGACAAAGGCATCTCTTGCATCCTCCTAAGAAGATCTATTAAAATCATCATTAGATCCACCATTTTTCTTCTTTTTCTTCTCCTTGTAATCTTTTTTAAAATGACTTGGCTTGTCGCAGTTCCAACATTTAGCCTTAGACTTTTTACCATGAGATTTAGATCTACTTTTATCCTTTTTCTTGTCCTTCTTGCCTTTCTACTTCGACCATCCATGAATAGTCAAAGCTTCCTTGGTAAGTTCAAATTTTTTTTGCCTCATCTCCTCTAAGAATAAAGTAGCTGGTACCTCATCAAGCATAAGCTTTGAAGTAGTGCTTCTAATAGCCATCACCAATGTAACATCCAAATCCGAAATGACAAGAAGTAACTAAGTTTTACAACGGTAATTTTTTTTTTTTTACTAGAAAATCAAAAACAAAAGTTACTCATCTATAATCCAATACAACATTTTTCATTTTATCAGAAACATGATCACATTTTCATAAAGCTGAAAGAAATGATATACCTTAAACATTTTGTTTTCTAGCAGAAGAAATTAGCTGGAAACAACAAATATTGGAAACATACCATTATCATGCATCTCGATTGTCGAACCATCACATTCAAGACTCAGCAATCCTCAGTATTTGGAAGAGAAAGTATCTTCGAGGAGCTTAACCTCCAACCACAGACCGTCGGTCTCCCGCACTCCTTCCTAACCGAAAGTGGCCCTACCCTACTCAAGAGGATAGACTTAGGATAACCATCGGTGTTTGCCATCTAAGCTCTGGTGTTGTAACCTACGTGTCTTGTTATCGCGCAGATCCCTAGATACCCTCTAGTCATGCACGACACTCCACAAGAAATGCCATCTAGTTACGGTGAACATTCGATGCACTTGAGGATAGTACATCACCTTGGCCAAAGGATTTGTTTTTAATTAGCGTTCTAGGAACGCATGACTTGGTTCACCCACCCTACTCGACTTGAACTGGTCGAAATCCTACAATTTCCTATTTGTATAATTTTAACTATTTGACGACCTTGATGACCTCAAGGGTTTAGGATATCCTCCTACAATAGCACATGGCGCAATATTTTACTCTAATCTCGAGTTCAGAATTTCATAATCCATTTTCATGTAAAAACATTTCTTATAAGCGCCCACTCCTAAGTGGTTTCCTATTTGTTTACTTGCTTCCCATGTTTACACAACATACTCAAACATTTAAAGCCATTTCCCATTATTCCGAAATTCGATGATTCTAGACTCATATGGTCTACAAGATAAAACAATTCTAGCACCGTCGCATGCAACGTAATTTCAACTCACATGCAGGTTTTCAAATCAAATTGTTCATTTCAGAACCATGACGGTTTCCTAATCATTACTAAAACTTTATCTTCCTACTCCTCTTTCCGTGTCATTAGTTTCACATGGTTCAACAAGATGAAAGTCATAAATAAAATATAAATGATTATGGAATCTTTCTTATGTCAATAGAGATGACCAACGCATGGTCGACCTCTAGTTAAAGATGTATGATGGTTGAGACATCAGCTATTTACAACTGCATTTTCTGGCTATTAAACACTCTAATTTTACGTCAAAACGTGCTTAAAACTATGGTTTTTGACTCCTACGCAACATGCACGCGGAGCAACATGTTTACTTGGTGTGTAGCTATCGTTCAAGGAAGATAAATTACATCTTGCATCAAGATAAGTTCTTTTCTAAAAGAATATACGTTAGAGAACTGCGTTCTTTTATTACACCATTTAATTCATGGCAAGAAATGCTACAATTTCTGAGTTTACGAATTCTAGAAGACAGCCTACTTCTTTTTCTGAGTTTTTAAATCACAAACACAGTGATGAGATAGCAATACTTCTATTTCTGAGTTTTCAAATCTCAAACACAGCAATGATACTATTACGTGGATTGACCGCACACAGATATCATACTAGGTTTACGTTGTCATACATTTCATCTCATTTTAAACATATTGATCTTTTGCAAAAGTGGGACTTACTTACTTACTGGTCTAAACTGAGAAAAGTAAAGAAGGAAATGAACCTGTTGATGAAAACGGAGGTTGCTGTGGCAATTCCACGTTCTCCTTTTCTTTTCTTCGAAGCTATCTCTCTTATCTCCTCCCGAAATAACGACAGTCCACACTAAACAAACCCCTCTCTGCCAGACACTATTTAAGTCAAGGCAGGCTCCTTTCTTAGAAAATGTTCCCCCTCAGACAACTACAGGCCTCCTTAGTTATCTCTCTCACTGTTTTTCCTTCTCCCCACACCTTGACAGCCACTCCAAAACAAACTCTCTTCCCACTACTCAACTCTCTCGCATGCTCTTTCACTGTCGTTTTTCCTTTCTTTATAGTGCAGGCCCCCCGTAATTCTGTTCTCTCTCACTATTTTCTATCACTCTACTCCACAGTTTTCAACCTACCCATCACCACCTCTTTCCTTGCGATGATGGCCCTCTCTCCTCTTTTACTGCTGACTCCTCTCTTACAACCACGACCACTGTTCCCTCAAACTACTTTCCTCCTCTTCGGTGACGGTCTCCAACCAATAACAATCGCCATTTTTCATTCTTCTCTACACGCAGCTACACCCTATCCGTCGAAGTCTCCCTCAACTCTAACTTCGCAGTTACTTCTCCTTTTTCGCAGTTTTTCCCGCCATTTCACCCTCAATGACGGGCTACTCCTTCCTCATTCCACCTTGCGAAGGAGAACCTCTCATTAAACTCTCATTTCACGTTCTCCCCTCTCCTACTGCCCGCGAGGAAGTTTATAACGACTTTCATCCCCTTCCATTAATCTCTCTACTTCTAAAACTACCTCCGACTTCTCCCTAAACTCCGCAGTTCCATCTTCTTTCGCACAACAGCCACCGAAACCTCTCCACCTTCCTAGATAATGGAGTATCACCATTTATTATCGGTTACACTCCTTCACAATTGCAAACTACCTTCCTCTCACATCATGGTAAAAGGAATCTCTCCAAAGAGTTCTCGGTTGACATAAATTTAATCATATGGATCGACATAGTTGATTTTAAGCTCGACTTCCCATTTATCACGACCAATCTAAAGGTGGTGGTTCCTATGGCGACGTGGCTTGCTAGAAGACATAACAACTCCGCCTTCACTCGAATACCAAGTTATCTAATTCAATTCAAAAGCCACCAAAAGATGTATTGTGGAGTTAACTCGACTTGGCGGTGGTCAGGAAATGACTAGAGCATCGTTTTGGTCGAAAAGGAACAAGAGGCATAGACCAACTTAATAAGGAAGCTCAATGTTAGATTGACAACTACTCGCAGTCAAAGACAGAAGAACGACGACCAAATAAATTATTTCACGCTATGGCTTCAAATCGACATTTGTCGATCTACAAGAATAGAATAACTTCACAATACAAGTTCGACGCGTTTTACGACAATCACGATGGATTGTTCGTAACGCGAACGAGTTCTTACGACGTTAGACGCACAAAGCTGTCTTCTCGCGTTTTTCGACTACGAGACAAGATTTACAATTTCACCACAAGATGGTTCAATAAACACTTATAAACAAAAATATTAAACCTCTAAATAAGTCGGCTTGCTATGATGAACTTACAACGACATCGACGACTCCAAGATTCTACATGACGACTTTTGACTAGGTTATCACACTTTATCCTTTGACGTCGACATCTAGTTAACTAACCCAACCGATATACAAGACTAACTGGTTGGTTCCAAGGTTTATCTACCTGTTTGGCGATCTCAGTAACAAACGCCCATGGTTAATTTCCAGAGTCTATACTCTCTCTCAAAGATACTTTCTCTTCCCGTCGAACACGATCCACCTGTTCCTGCATCGACAGACTCACATACAATTTTGTGGTCAAAGCACCTATGTTCAAATCAAAACATAATATGTCCAAACATCATTGCATTTATTATAAAGACATTTAGTCTACCATATCAGCTTATCGTAATCATTAGATTCCACAATTCAATATAACAACTTTGTAAGATAAATCGTCAATTTCCATGTCATTCACAACATATTAATTACTAAAATTCGCAAGAAAGTAAATGGCATAATTGTTTTCAAAAAGAGGGATGTGACAACCAAGTTATTCCATGAGTCTAGCAAAGAACATAGAAGGTCACGCATCGATCATCCTCTTCCATCTTCACACTAATAAATTGCAATTGGCTCATGATTGTGTTCAATGAATCTAAGTGTTCTACAATTGAATCACCATCACCCATCCCGAGATTGTACATTTTTTTGCATAGAAAGACTTATTAACCAAAGATTTAGCCTAGTACTTGTTTTTTTTTGCTTGGTTAACTATTGACTTGGGGTCAGCTCCCTTTATATTATATTTAACTAAAAATTTGAAAAAGAGTTTCAACATTACAGTTGGAAAGATGTACATCAAAGGGCTACATACAAAATGCCCTAATCTTGTAAAACGGACCCTACCACCCTAAGCTATACTTTTCAAACGAAATCTACCCGAAATAAAGCAAACCCCCATACAGATATTATGAACGAAAGCCCCTATTTTTAATAAACAAAACTACTGGAATATCAGCAGAAAGCACCATCGCCATTGATGTTGTCCAGTCAAGCATCCTCATCCTCTGCATAATACAGGTCTACCAACTCCTTCATCCAGTCATATTCGACCTCCAGGCCCACCAATTTCTTTAGGAATGCTATCCCTTTAGCTACCTTGTGACGCCTGGCAGCCACTCTATTGTCCCCTGCCTCCACCACAAATGGCCACCACTACACTACATCCCCGACATGGTTGATTCTATGAAAGTCATCTAGAAGGGGAACACCAATTCTACTTCTTACAACCCCAACCACTTCCTTCCACCTGCCACAAAAATCTGGCTCCACAAAATCTTCCATTAGATTCTTGATTGTGGTTGCTTCCTCATTGAGGTCTAATAGAACTATTAAGGACATGGAAGAAAGATTAGAATTAACCCTATAACAGTTACTATTCTGCATGAAATCATCATTGAGAACCCACTCTATTGCAAACAGAATGATCCCACTCCTGGGTTTAAAGACCACCCCAAGCCGCTTGTCTGAGATTTGTCCAAGGAAGGACATCTGATGTTTTCTGCATGTTAATTAGATTGGGGTATCCATTGTTGTAGAGCTCTTACTCATTCAAATGCGTCATTCGAATGCCCTGCTATCTTCAATTTCCAATGCCAAATAAAGTCTTGTGTACACTTCTATCATTGAATCTTAGGTGTTCTAATAGAGAAATGCATTGGCATCATCATTAATATTTAACTCCCAAAGCAGGGCACTCTGCGCATTGATTATATCATTTGCTAAGCTACCGGCCTCTTGGTTCCCCTCCCTTACAATATGATTAATAACAATGCTTTCAAAAGTCTCCATTAGGCCTAAAGCTTCTATAAGCATTCCTTTTAACTTCCAATTATGCAAATTCTTCGTTCTAATGGCATTTATGACTATCATGGAGTCCCCCTCCCCCTCTACCTTTCTAATGCCAAGATGGTGACATAGATTTAGACCAAGAATGAGAACTTGCAATTCTGCTTCATTTTTTGTTCCATTCACAAGCTTCTTAGCTGCCTTCCCCAAGGTTTTTCCTTCCTCATCTCTGACTAGACAACCTACTCCAGAGAGCCCAAGATTACCTTTAGAGGCTCTGTCAAAATTCAACTTTGCCCAGCCCTTAGCTGGAGGATTCCATTTTGTTTCTTGCCTTCTAGTAAGGATGTTAACATCCCCACCCCCATTAATAGGGGTAGCCTAGTACGTGTTATTTAACTTCTCCCAAAGTAGTTTTGAGGTGGATTTTTCAAAAACATTTAGCAACACTGAATCTTCCAAGAAAAACTTGATAAGGCTTGTCGCCTTCCAATCCAACACAACCCATTCTTTGTCTTTTATCAATGAAGGTTTGGGTCCATATACTACAACCTATAGATCTTGATCTATGAGTAGATCTCCATCTTAAGCTTTCATATCTAGAAGTTATTGTCGTTAAATTTCACAATCTCTAGTCTTGATGTGCTTACCATTTTCTTTGAAATGAGATCTCCTTTATGCATGCTCCCACTCAAAACGAGGTTAATCCAAAAACCTATTTTCTACCACCTAGGACCCAACTTGATCAAGCTTTGATACCAAATGAAAGGAAGATAAGGTGCATAAATACTTAGCTTCCTAGGCCAATCTATGAGTAGAAAAATGCATAGAAGCTTAGATCTAACAATTTCTAATGATAAAATTACACATGCAATAGCATGCACTGACATGCAAAGACACACAATATGTTTCAAGTATGAGAAGTAAGTGTTGTCATTGATGTCAACACCTAAGGTTAGTATCTAAGGAAGTTATTTGGATAAGTTTGAACAAGTGTTTGATTGTTTTGTCTCCAAAAATAGTGTAGTGTTTTGCTCCGCCTTTCCTCAGCATTGAAGACCAGAGTGTGAGATTGGGATATGATTTAGAGAAGTGTATGAAGATGCTAAATCCTGAGTTTGGTGGTCCAAAACGCTGTGCAACAAAAGATTTATTGACCAATTTGAAGATTGTGTCTGGCAATGTGTGCAGAGTGATAGGGAGAAAATGTTTTGTTCCGCATTTCTCCACAGATTGGAATTTGGCTTTGCAGTTCTGGACTTAAGCTTATAAAGTCCTTAGATATCTTCATTACAGAGGAATTGTGATTCGGTGCTTCAGAAGACAAGTTTGTTGTTACACCCCTCTTTTTGGAAACAATTATGTTATTTACTTTCTTGCAAATTTCAGTAATTTGATATGTTGTGGACGACATGGAAACTGACAATTTATTTTATAAAGTTGTTATATGAAATTGTGGAATCTAATGATCACGATCAAAGTGATATTGTAGGCTAAATGTCTTTATAATAAATGCAAGGATGTTTGGATATATTATATTTGGATCATAGGTCCTTTGACCACAAAATTGTATGTGAGTCTGTCAATGCAGGAATAGGTGGACCGTGTTCGATGGAAGAGAAAGTATCTTCGAGAGAGAGTATAGACTCTGGAAATTAACCAAGGGTGTTTGTTAATTAGAACGCCAAACAGGTAGATAAACCTTAGAACCATCAAGTTAATCTTGGTTGTCGATTGGGTTAGTTAACTAGATGTCGACGTCAGAGGATTAAGTATAACATCCTAGTCGAAAGTCGTCATGTAGAATCTTGGGGTCGTCGATGTCGTTGTAAGTCTATCTTAACAAGTCGACTTAGTTAGACGTTTATTATTTTCGTTTATAGGTTTTTTGAACCATCTTGTGGCGAAATCGTAAAGCATGTCTCGTAGTCGAATGAGGCGAGAAGTCGTTTTGTGCATTAAAACGATTAGTAAACCTTGTGATGCGTTACGATCAATACATCGTGATTGTCGTCAAACGCGTCGAACTTGTGTTGTGAAGTGATTCTTTTCGCGTAGATCGACGAATGTCGATTTGTAGTCATAGCGTGAAATAGTTTATTTTTGGTTGTCGTTCAGCTTGTGTCTTTTCCTTTAGCTTTGACCGCGAGTTATTTTAGTCTGACCTTGAGTCTCTTATCTAGAGTGGTCTTTATCTCCTTTTCTTATTTCAACTATTAAGATGCCTTATGCATTTGTTTATCCGCCACCTTGTTGTGTTTAACTCCTCGATTTAAATCTTTTTGTTGGTCTGGGAAAAATTAGATGCTTTTTGTTTTATTAAGGACGGAGTAGTATGTCCTTTATCAAGCCATATCACCTACGGAGCTTTAATCTTTTTTTTGGTCGTATTAAGTTTATGAAGTCGATTTTACTCAGATAAATCGATTTCCCAGAGTTTAGACATATTTAGTTGTCATTAAATGCCTAACTAACTTCACCAAGGCGTGATTAGGGAGGTAGCTACTGTGGTGCAAGGAGATAACCGTAAATTCTTCATAAGATACCACGGGAGTGTAGTGGGCGGAGTGATTTGTTTGGAAACAAGAGAAATTTAGCAGGCAGAGCGGAGCTTTTGCTGGACGGTTGAGGTTTAATGCAGAGTGGGAGTGATGCCGCGGTCATGGAGAGGGAAAGGCAGTTTGGAAATGGGAGTGGCGACAGCATAGGAGGAGAGAAACAGCTTTGAGAGTGAGATGCGTCAGAAGAGAGTGGACTGCGGGAGGTGAAAGGTGAAGTAACTGCATCGAGAGGTATCCACGGGGGGAATTGGAACTGCGAAGTGAGGGAGAGATTCTAGGGGAGTGTGGAATATAGTTTATGAAGTTGTTTTACGCTAGGGGAGAACGGTGTGTAGAGGGGAACGCGGTGAAAGGGAGCATAACTGTGTGTTGAGAGGAGAACGCTGGGTGAAGGGAGAATGCTGTGAAAAAGAGCGCATAGCTGTGTAGAGCGAGGCCTTCATCAGAGAGAGAGGTGAGAGTTTAGGGGCAGTTGGAGGTAGTTTGAAAGTGGAGAGAGGCTCTATTGAGAGGGGAGAGTTAAGGAAGTTGGTCGCTGTCTAAAAGAGTGGGAAACGAATAGCAGAGAGGGAACGGTGAGTTACATTCTGCGCACTGTGGAAAGGATAGACAGTCTTAGAAGTTGCTAAGGGGCGGTGAGGGAGTGGTCTGGCAGAGTATAGAGGGAGAGAGAGAGACGAGAATACAGAGGGAGCTTGACGTTATCTTGAGAAGAGATCGGCAGAGAAGAAAACTGTGAAGCTTGTCTTTGTTTTGAGTGGTGACCGGCTGAGAGGAGGATGACTAGCCAGAGGAGGAAAAGAACTTGACACAGCAATCTTTATCTCTGTCAACAGGTTCTTTACCATTTTCTCATCTATTTCTAGGAATAGACCAGTAAATGTGTCTTATTTGTGAAAGAATAATTATGTTACAAGGAATGATATGTGAAGACAATCTTTTCTACTGCGAATCTGTGTGAGGTCAATTGTAGTAATGTTTCATTGTTGTCTTGTAGTAATAGAAAACTCAAGTGACAATAATGCTGCTGTTGAATTGTATGCAAGAACTTAGAAGATAGATTATTATCTCTCTCGGAAGATACCATAAGACGACATAACTTAGGTCACCATGTGCTTTCTTCAAAGATTGATCAATGTATGATTGCTTATGTGAACTACAAACTTCAAAAGATGTTAAATAATTCCTTCAAAATAGAGGTATCAACATAAAACTGCCCTTGGGCATTTAAATCAAATAGCTCCTTAGAGAGAAAATACTTTGTTCCATGAGCGTGCTGTGTAGGAGAGATAAACCGCAGATTTAAAACATGATTGACGTAAACGTTAATGTGCTTGATAGCTGAAGTTGTAGATACAACTAGTTTGAGTCATTTTTCGTCTTTTATCTCTTGATAGAGGTTGACCGTGCGTTGGTCATCTCTAAAGTCATAAGAAAGACTCCAAACCTTTTATTATTATATTTTACAATTTTTACCTCATTAACTCTTGTGAAATTAATTGACTTGAAAAGGGAAGTAGGAGTTAATGTACTTGTGTCATAAAAACCGTCATGGTTTTGTAACGAGCATGTAGAGTGGGAAAAAGACCGCATGTGGAATCTAGATTACGTTGCATGCGACGACTCTAGTTTCGTTTTGTAGACCTTAAGAGTCTAGAGCCCCTGAATTCCGGGATAACGGGAATATGTTTTAGATACTTGAGTGTGTTGTGTAAACATGGGAACTGAATACACATTTCCGAAACCATTAGGAAGTGGGCATTATGAATCAAGGTTTTTCTTTACATGAATATGAGTTCATGATACTATGAACTCAGAAATATAGTAAATGTTGCGCCTCGCGCTATTTTAGGAGGAAATTCCTAAATCCTTGAGGTCATCAAGGTCGTCAATTGGTTCAAACTAAACAAATAGGAAACTATAGGATTTCAATCAGTTCAAGTCGAGTAGGGTGGGTGAACCAGGTTCATGCATTCTTAGAATGCTAAATATAAACAAATCCTTTGGCCAAGGTGGTGTACTATCCTCAAGTGCATCGAACGTTCACCATAACTGGATGGCATTTCTTGTGGAGTGTCGTGTATGACTAAAGGGTATCTAGGGATCTGCACAATAACAAGACACGTAGGTTACAACACCAGAGCTCAGATGGCAAACACCGATGGTTATCCTAAGTCTATCCTCTTGAGTAGGGTAGGGCCACTTCCGATTAGGAAGGAGTGTGGGAGACCGACGGTCTATGGTTGGAGGTTAATCTCCTTGAAGATACTTTCTCTTCCAGATACTGAGGAATGCCGAGTCTTGAATGTGATGGGTCGACAATCGAGATGCATAATAAATGGTATGTTTCCAATATTTGTTGTTTCAAGAAAATTTCATATGTTAGAAAACAAAGTGTTAAATGTATATCATTTATTTCAGTTTTATGAAAAGGAGATCATGTTTATGATAAAATGAAAGATGCGGTATTGGAATATAGATGAGTTTATTTTGTATTTGATTACTAAGTTAAAAATAAAAAATTTACCGTTGTGAAAACCTAGCTACTTCTTGTCATTTCGGTTTTGATTGTTACATATGGTATCAGAGCTAACCAGGTTCAGCACTAGGGCTGATGAGTCCACTAACCTGATTAGGAAATCATCATTATGCGAGTAGCTAATGATTTGGTTTATTGTGCCAGGATGGTATACACCAAGAAAACCGCTAGAAAATCTTTCGCTGGTAAGAAGCGTTATTTGCAAGCTAAGCAGAAATGACTTGCGATGATCAAGACCTTAGAGAAAACCAATGACGGAAACGACATTTGGCTTGATGATGTGCAAACCTTAGCCAATGCAATGTCACGACTTAAGCGAGTGAGGAGAGAACTCCTAGAGGGAGCAGTGACGGCAACTCGAATCATGATCAACCGCTGCTCCTGGATTGAAACTGATTGTGTACCTGTTAGTGTACCTGAGAGTGTACCTAGTACTATACCCATGATCACTAGAGATCCACGTGTAGTACCTAGAGCTGAGATTATTGAGTTATCTTCTGATAGTGAGTCTGAGGGGTATACACCTCGTGATTATGTGTCAGACAATGAATCTGAAGGTTACACTCCACTAGTTTATACTAAGTAAAATACGAGATATGTCCATCTCTAATGATGTTGAAACAATTTTGCAAAATGAATAAAGACAAAATTTTGGTTTGAGAACAATTATGATTATGATCAAATGTTGTGTTCTTTTGTGGATGTTTAAAATAATAAGCGTAAAACTGATTAGTATATGTTTAAATAGGTGCGATGCTAAACTAGCATGGACCAATCAGGGTTTAATGAGGGGGAGGATCGGGAAGGTCATAACTCTCGGGAAAACTCCACTGATAAGTTGGATAGGATCCTCAACATGCTCACTGAAACCAAGGAAAGGTTGAACAAACTAGAAAAGAAAATAGATGAAACTGGTAACACAGAGGGTGGAAACGAGAACTCACACTACACAAGCAAGAGTAAACATTGGGATAATGGCACAACAAGTGAACATTCTGACGACAGTGAAGCCCAAAGAAGAACCAAGGATAAACTTGCCTTAGAGTTATCTAAGGATATGAAGAAGGTTAACCCTCCAAAGTTCGATGGAACGAAAATTGGAGATGCAGCTGAAGCATGGTTGACTGAGATGGAGAAATATTTTGAGATCAGAAACTACTCCGAGGTTACTAAAGCTGTGTGGGGAGCCTATCAACTATCTGGGGAAGCGTCCACTTGGTGGATGAATAAGAAAATGGAGTTGGAATTAAGTCCCTTGAAAGTGACATGGGATGAGTTCGTGGAACTATTCCGAAAACGGTGGTTACCTCAATTATACTTTGATCAGAAGTTAACGGATTTCCAAAACCTCAGGCAAGGTGAACTATCTGTGGTCGAATACGCAGAAAAATTCACTAGGTTACTGAAGTATGTTCCCCAATACCAAAAGGACGAAAGGTTCCAAATCAGAAAGTTCATCATGGGACTCAATCCTCAGATCGGTGGTGAGGTGGAGGTGCATGGTCCAAGCACAATGGATCAAGTTTATGAAAAGGCAATAAAATAGGAGCAGAAGATTAAATCTATCTCTGCTTACCGTGACAAGAAACGCAAGAAGTTTGACAAGAACTACAATGATCAGTCTTTTAAAAGGAAAAATGATAAGGGGTATGGAAACAGGAGGTTTGATAGGGGAAATCGAAAGAATCAAGGAGGATTTGGTAATGAGCGCAGAGGCGAAGATTTTAAGAGAAATGCAAATTTTAAGAAGAATGGTGATTCTGCAAGTAGGCCATCTAAGAAGCGAGGACCTATAGGAGGATGCTTTTCTTGTGGAGGAGATCATTATGCCAACCGTTGCCCCAACAAGAAGCTGAATGGGAGGCCTAGGAACATGGAGCTTCCTTCACAACAGGAAGCCTTTCAGCAAAGGATTCATGCTGCTCTTGACAATCGGCAAGCGGAGTATCAGATCACTCCTATAGAGATGACAGGTACCTTATTTGGAGTTCCTATTTCTATTCTATTTGATACTGGTGCAACAGAAAATTTTGTGTCACCTAGAGTCCTAGGTAAATTTTCTAGAAAAGCTGGTGTTATGTCAAAACCTTGGACAGTAGAGTATGCAAATAATTCAAAGGCTCAGGTAGAGCAATGTTTGTTCGAAGCTAGGATTGATGTTTCTAACTTCACCACTGAGGCAAACTTATACGTAGCACCTTTAGGGTCCTACGATGTCATCCTAGGAATGAATTGGTTGTGGAGACATCGAGCCAAGGTAGATTGTTTTCATAAAACCATTGAGTGTCTGGATGAGACGGGCAAAACTGTAAATCTCCAAGGAATACAGAGGGCAATAAAGGTTAGATCCATTTCTTCAAAACAACTAAAGCAGGCTAGGTGAAAAGGATGTCAACTTTTTGCAGTTAAGATGGACCTAGTAGAGGAAACCTCGGAGAAGCAATCTTTTGAGGAAAGATATCCATTTCTGTGCAACTACAGAGATGTATTTCCCGAGGAGTTACCAGGCTTGCCTCCGAGGAGAACATTTGACTTTGGCATAGACATTAAACCAGGATCGGAGCCAATCTCTAAAGCTCCGTATCGTATGACTACCACAGAACTTATGGAATTAAAAGCTCAGTTGCAGGAGCTTTTGTCTAAGAATTTGATTAGACCAAGTGTATCACCATGGGGAGCCCCGGTTATCTTTGTCAAAAAGAAAGATGGAACTCTAAGGCTGTGCATAGATTATAGGATGCTTAACAAAGCAACTATAAAGAACAAGTACCCCTTGCCACGAATTGATGATCTATTTGACCAAATGCATGGCGCATCGGTCTTTTCCAAGATAGATCTGAGATCTGGATACCATCAGTTAAGGTTGAAAGAAGAAGATATTCCTAAGACAGCTTTTAGAACGAGGTATGGTCATTATGAGTTTACGGTGCTATCGTTTGGATTGACCAACGCACCTGCTGCTTTCATGAATCTTATGAATAGCGTTTTCAGAGATTGTCTTGATAAGTTTGTGTTAGTTTTCACTGATGATATTCTGATCTATTCCAAGGATGAAGAGGAGCATGCACGACATCTTCATATAGTCTTGCAACGATTAAGGGAGCATAAATTGTATGCGAAACTCTCCAAGTGCACTTTCTTTTAGAAAGTACAGTATTTAGGGCACATCATATCAGCCGATGGGATATCAGTTGATCCGGCCAAAATAAAAGCTATTATGGAATGGCCTGAACCTACAAATGTGTCAGAGGTACAAAGTTTCATGGGATTGGCAGGATATTACAGGAAATTTGTGTTGAATTTCTCAAGCATTGCTAGCCCCATTACCTCTTTGCAGAGAAAAGGAAAAAGGTTTGTTTGGACAGATGAATGTCAAAAGGCTTTTGACATGTTAAAAGAAAAATTAACAACTGCTCCAATTCTGAAAGTTCCTGATCCTGAGGGAGAGTTTGAGGTTATCACTGATGCCTTGGGGGAAGGATTGGGAGGTGTGCTTATGCAAGATGGCAGGGTAGTAGCCTATGAGTCAAGGAAGCTGAAAAATTATGAGCAGAACTACGCTCCTCATGACCTAGAGATGGCAGCAGTGGTTCACGCCCTTCAGATGTGGCGACATTATTTGTTGGGAAGGACTTTTATTTTAAAATCTGATCATCAAAGCCTTTGCTACATATTCACGCAACCTAATCTCAATGCAAGGCAAAGGAGATGGTTGGAACTAATAGCCGATTATGACTTTGAAATTTTTTATATCAAAGGCAAGGAAAATCGAGTAGCTGATGCCTTAAGCAGAAGAAGGCACATAGCCTCTATAATCTCCATTCATGCTAACTTTAAAGACTTAGTATTGCAGAACTTATCTGGGGATGAGTATTATGAACAAGTGAAACAGGCTCTGCATCTAAACCCTAAGGACCCAAGATATGACGGATTCAGTTTTGAATCTAATGGATTGCTGAGATTCAAGGGAAGAATATATGTTCCTGATTCAGCAGAACTTAGAAACCTTGTGTGGAAGGAAGTTCACTGTGCTCCTTACTCTGGACACCCTGGTGTAACTAAACTATTGGCAGATGTAAAGCCGCTATATTTCTGGAGGGGAATGAAAAGTGATGCTGCAAAGTTTGTAGCTAGTTGTTTGGAGTGTCAGAGAGTTAAGGCAGAACACCAACATCCTGCTGGGTTGTTGTACCCACATGATATTCTGGAATGGAAATGGCAAGTTATTAGTATGGATTTTGTCCAGGGGTTACCAATGTCTAAGAATAGGCATGATGCAATATTGGTTGTTGTGGATAAACTAACCAAGGTTGCACATTTTATACCAGGAAATTTGACAGATGGAGCACATCTTTTGGCTCGCAAATTTGTACAAGAAATTTTCAGATTGCATGGGGTACCTGAAAAGATAATATCTGATAGAGATGCTTGGATAACATCACAGTTTTTGCAAACCTTATTTTCTGCATTAGGGACTAAACTAAATGTAAGTACTGCTTATCATCCCGAAACTGATGGACAGATGGAAAGAGTGAATCAGGTATTAGAAGACCTTTTGAGAATGTATTGCATGGATCAGCAATACAGATGGGAGGAATATCTACCTCTTGTCGAATTTGCCTATAACAATTCTTATCATTCTGCCATTAAGATGGCGCCATTTGAAGCATTATATGGAAGGAAATGCAGAACTCCTATAAGCTGGGATAAGCTGGAAGATAGGATAAGCATTGGACCTGAAATGCTTGCGGATATGGAAGAAAAAGTTAAAACAATTAGGAAGAGGTTGGCAGAAGCCAATGATAGGCAAAAGAGTTATGCAGATCGCAAACGAGTGCCTAGACACTTCTCTGTTGGCAAGAAGGTGCTTTTGCGAGTGAAACCCCAAAAGAGTTCTATAAAGTTTGGAAAATCTTTGAAATTGGCTCCTCGTTATGTCGAACCTTTCGAAGTTCTTGAGATTATCAATCCGGTTGCCTACAAAGTTGCTCTACCTCCAACCTTGTTAAGATGCATAATGTTTTTCACGTTTCGTATTTAAAGAAATATTTTGTTGGTAATAACCACATCCTTAATTGGAATTCCTTACAGATGCAAGAACCCGGGGTGCTTATGATCGAGCCACTCAAGGTGCTCGAAATGCGTAAACTTCGTTTACATAATCGAGAAGTTTTGCAATGCAAAATACAGTGGGACCAATATGGCGAGGATAGCGCCACTTGGGAAGATTACAAAGATATTTACCAAAGATTTCCAAAACTTTTTAAAGACATTAATGTTGCATTATAAAAAAAGTTTGTTTTAAGTTTAAATTTTGCTTGATAAACTTAATCATCAGGGACGATGATTTTTAAAGGGGAAGGATATGTTACACCCCTCTTTTTGGAAACAATTATGTTATTTACTTTCTTGCAAATTTTAGTAATTTGATATGTTGTGGATGACATGGAAACTGACAATTTATTTTATAAAGTTGTTATATGAAATTGTGGAATCTAATGATCACGATCAAAGTGATATTGTAGGCTAAATGTCTTTGTAATAAATGCAATGATGTTTGGATATATTATATTTGGATCATAGGTCCTTTGACCACAAAATTGTATGTGAGTCTGTCGATGCAGGAACAGGTGGACCGTGTTCGATGGAAGAGAAAGTATCTTCGAGAGAGAGTATAGACTCTAGAAATTAACCAAGGGTGTTTGTTAATGAGAACGCCAAACAGGTAGATAAACCTTAGAACCATCAAGTTAATCTTGGTTGTCGATTGGGTTAGTTAACTAGATGTCGACGTCAGAGGATTAAGTATAACATCCTAGTCGAAAGTCGTCATGTAGAATCTTGGGGTCGTCGATGTCGTTGTAAGTCTATCTTAACAAGTCGACTTAGTTAGACATTTATTATTTTCGTTTATAGGTTTTTTGAACCATCTTGTGGCGAAATCGTAAAGCATGTCTCGTAGTCGAATGAGGCGAGAAGTCGTTTTGTGCATTAAAACGATTAGTAAACCTTGTGATGCGTTATGATCAATACGTCGTGATTGTCGTCAAACACGTCGAACTTGTGTTGTGAAGTGATTCTTTTCGCGTAGATCGACGAATGTCGATTTGTAGTCATAGTGTGAAATAGTTTATTTTTGGTCGTCGTTCAGCTTGTGTCTTTTCCTTTAGCTTTGACCGCGAGTTATTTTAGTCTGACCTTGAGTCTCTTATCTAGACTGGTCTTTATCTCCTTTTCTTATTTCAACTATTAAGATGCCTTATGCATTTGTTTATCCGCCACCTTGTTGTGTTTAACTCCTCGATTTAAATCTTTTTGTTGGTCTGGGAAAAATTAGATGCTTTTTGTTTTATTAAGGACGGAGTAGTATGTCCTTTATCAAGCCATATCACCTACGGAGCTTTAATCTTTTTTTTGGTCGTATTAAGTTTATGAAGTCGATTTTACTCAGATAAATCGATTTCCCATAGTTTAGACATATTTAGTTGTCATTAAATGCCTAACTAACTTCACCAAGGCGTGATTAGGGAGGTAGCTACTGTGGTGCAAGGAGATAACCGTAAATTCTTCATAAGATACCACAGGAGTGTAGTGGGCGGAGTGATTTGTTTGGAAACAAGAGAAATTTAGCAGGCAGAGCGGAGCTTTTGCTGGACGGTTGAGGTTTAATGCAGAGTGGGAGTGATGCCGCGGTCATGGAGAGGGAAAGGCAGTTTGGAAATGGGAGTGGCGACAGCATAGGAGGAGAGAAACAGCTTTGAGAGTGAGATGCATCAGAAGAGAGTGGACTGCGGGAGGTGAAAGGTGAAGTAACTACATCGAGAGGTATCCACGGGGGAGTTGGAACTGCGAAGTGAGGGAGAGATTCTAGGGGAGTGTGGAATATAGTTTATGAAGTTGTTTTACGCTGGGGGAGAACGGTGTGTAGAGGGGAACACGGTGAAAGGGAGCATAACTGTGTGTTGAGAGGAGAACGCTGGGTGAAGGGAGAATGCTGTGAAAAAGAGCGCATAGCTGTGTAGAGCGAGGCCTTCATCAGAGAGAGAGGTGAGAGTTTAGGGGCAGTCAGAGGTAGTTTGAAAGTGGAGAGAGACTCTATTGAGAGGGGAGAGTTAAGGAAGTTGGTCGCTGGCTAGAAGAGTGGGAAACGAACAGCAGAGAGGGAACGGTGAGTTACATTCTGCGCACTGTGGAAAGGATAGACAGTCTTAGAAGTTGCTAAGGGGCGATGAGGGAGTGGTCTGGCAGAGTACAGAGGGAGAGAGAGAGAGACGAGAATACAGAGGGAGCCTGACGTTATCTTGAGAAGAGATCGGCAGAGAAGAAAACTGTGAAGCTTGTCTTTGTTTTGAGTGGTGACCGGCTGAGAGGAGGATGACTAGCCAGAGGAGGAAAAGAACTTGACACAGCAATCTTTATCTCTGTCAACAGGTTCTTTACCATTTTCTCATCTATTTCTAGGAATAGACCAGTAAATGTGTCTTATTTGTGAAAGAATAATTATGTTACAAGGAATGATATGTGAAGACAATCTTTTCTACTGCGAATCTGTGTGAGGTCAATTGTAGTAATGTTTCATTGCTGTCTTGTAGTAATGGAAAACTCAAGTGACAATAATGCTGCTGTTGAATTGTATGCAAGAACTTAGAAGATAGATTATTATCTCTCTTGGAAGATACCATAAGACGACATAACTTAGGTCACCATGTGTTTTCTTCAAAGATTGATCAATGTATGATTGCTTATGTGAACTACAAACTTCAAAAGATGTTAAATAATTCCTTCAAAACAGAGGTATCAACATTAAACTGCCCTTGGGCATTTAAATCAAATAGCTCCTTAGAGAGAAAATACTTTGTTCCATGAGCGTGCTGTGTAGGAGAGATAAACCGCAGATTTAAAACATGATTGACGTAAACGTTAATGTGCTTGATAGCTGAAGTTGTAGATACAACTAGTTTGAGTCGTTTTTCATCTTTTATCTCTTGATAGAGGTTGACCGTGCGTTGGTCATCTCTAAAGTCATAAGAAAGACTCCAAACCTTTTATTATTATATTTTACAATTTTTACCTCATTAACTCTTGTGAAATTAATTGACTTGAAAAGGGAAGTAGGAGTTAATGTACTTGTGTCATAAAAACCGTCATGGTTTTGTAACGAGCATGTAGAGTGGGAAAAAGACCGCATGTGGAATCTAGATTACGTTGCATGCGACGACTCTAGTTTCGTTTTGTAGACCTTAAGAGTCTAGAGCCCCTGAATTCCGGGATAACGGGAATATGTTTTAGATACTTGAGTGTGTTGTGTAAACATGGGAACCGAATACACGTTTCTCAAACCATTAGGAAGTGGGCATTATGAATCAAGGTTTTTCTTTACATGAATATGAGTTCATGATACTATGAACTTAGAAATATAGTAAATGTTGCGCCTCACGCTATTTTAGGAGGAAATTCCTAAATCCTTGAGGTCATCAAGGTCGTCAATTGGTTCAAACTAAACAAATAGGAAACTATAGGATTTCGATCAGTTCAAGTCGAGTAGGGTGGGTGAACCAGGTTCATGCGTTCTTAGAACGCTAAATATAAACAAATCCTTTGGCCAAGGTGGTGTACTATCCTCAAGTGCATCGAACGTTCACCGTAACTGGATGGTGTTTCTTGTGGAGTGTCGTGTATGACTAGAGGGTATCTAGGGATCTGCACGATAACAAGACATGTAGGTTACAACACCAGAGCTCAGATGGCAAACACCGATGGTTATCCTAAGTCTATCCTCTTGAGTAGGGTAGGGCCACTTTCGGTTAAGAAGGAGTGCGGGAGACCGACGGTCTGTGGTTGGAGGTTAAGCTCCTTGAAGATACTTTCTCTTCCAGATACTGAGGAATGCCGAGTCTTGAATGTGATGGGTCGATAATCGAGATGCATAATAAATGGTATGTTTCCAATATTTGTTGTTTCAAGAAAATTTCATATGTTAGAAAACAAAGTGTTAAATGTATATCATTTATTTTAGTTTTATGAAAAGGAGATCATGTTTATGATAAAATGAAAGATGCGGTATTGGAATATAGATGAGTTTATTTTGTATTTGATTACTAAGTTAAAAAAAAAAATTTACCGTTGTGAAAACCTAGCTACTTCTTGTCATTTCAATTTTGGTTGTTACATTTGTGGTGTAATACTTCAGGTGAAAGTTGTTGAGTTTAGGTGACATTTGTTGTCTTCAAATATCTCCAAGTGAGATATGTTGCAGATGGATTTGTCAGCTCTCAGGTGAATTTATATTGCTCAAGGATGTGTCAAGATCATTTTAAAGCATTGCACAAAGTCCACTTGTTATAATTGTGATTGAGGAAGCGTGTGATCAAGAATCTTCCCAGCTTATGTTGTTTGGCTGACCTGATTAATTGCGGTGATCAAGGAGATATTTTTGATGAATGTTTAAGTGATGTGTAGCATGCTTGGATAGATTTAAGTCCAAACTAAGGTATAATACACTACGCCCTCATTCTTTTGTGACGTGTGATGTTTAAGTCCAGACCTAATTTGATATATGTATGAATGTCGACCTAGGAGATTGTTCCTATGGTTGATGATTGTATTGTCGACCTTGATGTACATTCCAAGGTTGATGAATTGTATAAATACATGTAATGAATTCATGTTTGAGGTTGTGTTATGTGAAGATGTGAAGATAAGTGTGAAATAAAGAAGCAGAGCAGAGCAAAGGAGTTTGATAGCACTTCAATGGAATTGAACCTTGGCATAATGTAGATGCTATTATCTCAGCTCAGAATCTTCTTGGCAGTGAGCCTTATCTCTTGCAGTGAGCCCTAAGGTAGTGAGCCTCTAATTTTCAGTATTGCTATAACATATTATTTTGTGGGCTAACACCCACCATGGTTTTTCCCTAGTTAGGGTTTTCCACGTAAAAATCTGGTGTCTTATGTGTTGAATGTGTAATTGTGATTAAGTTTCTGGTTTCATGCTTTCATGGTTAAATCTGATTATCAGTAATTAAGTAGTTGATGGTTTGATAGTCATAAGAAGTTAAGTTTTTGAGACAACTGGTTCACCCCCCCCCTCTCAATTGTCTTGTGCATTTCAACAATTGGTATCAGAGCAACGTTCCTCAAGAGAAAGATTAATAGTTTGAGGTAGTTCTAGGATGGCACACATGAAGGTTGCTCTGGAAGACTTAGAAAGAATTGAAGAAGAAGAAATCAGAGATCTAAAGGAGAATGTTAAAGAAGCAAATGAATGTATCAAAAAATTAAGAGAGCAAGTCAAGAAGTTCAAAGAAAAATATAAGGAGGCTACTGAACAACTGATGTTAGCAAATGAAACCTTGAATGATTTAAAACTGGAAGTTGTAGAAAGAGAAAAAGCAAAAGACCTAAATCTATTAATAGAAGACAAATCAGAAGAATGTGCTAAGCTTGAACATGAAATTTGGATCTTGAAGTCAGATTTAGAGAAGGCTAAGAGCTATGAAGAAAAGTTCAAAATAAGCTCTACAAAGCTTGAGGAACTGATTGAAAGTCAGAAGAGTCCAGATGACAAGCAAGGCTTGGGATTTGAAAAAGGAGAAAATTCTAAATCAGGTCAAGCAAACACTGAGTTTAAGCAAAACAAAGGCAACCAGTTTCAGAATTAGAAAAGAAGACCTAGAAGACCTCTGGTCAGGCAACCAAATGCTCAAAGGTACGCATCTTTCAATGGCCATTGTTTTAATTGCAATAAGTTTGATCACAAGGCTACTTAGTGTAGGAGTAGAATGAATCGAAATGTTCCATCATTCTCTGGTCAATGTTTCAATTGCAAGAAAATTGGTCATAGATCAAATGAATGCAGAAGTCTTGTAAGGAATGGTTTTAACAATACAAGAAATACTCCATTTTTAAATGGAAAGTGCTTTGCATGCAATAGATTTAGGCATATGGCTAACCAATGCAGATCAAGAATGAATCCATTCGATGGAAGAAATCAGGGACAGAAGAATGTGATATGCTACAAATGCAATAAGCTTGGACATATTGCAAGATTTTGCAGAAGTGAAAACATGAAGGATACTCAGGTAGAATTGAAGAAACCAATTGAAAAGGTTGATCCGACAGAAGTCAAGAAGGAGATGAACAAGGTTTGGGTGAAGAAGGATGTAACATAGGTTAAGGATGAGCCTGTACCAGTATCTAGTGCAGATGTTCCCTCCAAAAATTGAGATTAGAGCTTTGGCTCAAGGGAGTCTTATTGAAAATCTTTTCTCCCCTGCCAAAGGATTGGTGCTGATGCCTCAGCATGAAAAGACAAAGCCAAGGATTAGTAACAAAGGTTTAAGTCAGGACAAAGAACTGTATTTGTAAAGGATAAAAGAATATTTGTGAAGTTTGCTGTGAAATTTGATCAAGAAAAGAAGACAGGTTATGAATCTGGTAAAATTAAGTTACATCGTTCCAATAATTTGGTCCACATTGGTCCATTGTTGAAGATAATAATCCGCAGTTCTGACATGTTGTTATTGATCATTGGTTACATCTACATCCAAAAATTTGTCTGATTCTGATAATTAGCTTGAGAATAATGAGTAACAGAAGTTCGGGTTAACAGAACACAGTTGTTTCAGCACAAAGCACTTTTCATGATGATTGTAAGTATTTGATAAACTCAGAAGTAAATGGATATGAACCATATGAGTCTTCAAAAGGATGAACAGAGTGTAGGTTGAAGAAGTTTTGGAAAGGATTCTTAACAAAGGTTTGTGCAGAAGCATCACAATAAAGACCAGATCTTTGGTAAAAAGAGCAAAGGTGCAATGACAAAGAAGAAGAATTGCAGATGAACAGATAAATCTCTAAAATTTAAACAATGGTTGAGGCATGCAAGGATAAGTCTTGGATTAAGGCAATAATTAAGAATGAGATAGAACTGAGGATCAAATGCTTAAGGTCTGATAGAGGAGGTGAGTTCACATCAAATGAATTCAATATTTTCTGTGAAGAACAAGGGATAAAGAGACGGTTGTCTACACCTAGGACTCCCCAGCAGAATGGAGTTGTTGAGAGAAAGAATAGGACAGTTCTAGAGGCTTCTAGAACTATGATCAAGGAGGGTAACCTACCGGAAGTATAGCTACACATACTACTATCTATATTCAAAACAAAGTTCAAGTCAAAGATAGGAGTGATGAATGAATTTTCCCTGGATACTCTACTAAGAGTAAGGCCTACCGGTGCTACAATAAGAGACTGAAAAAGATCATTGAGAGTGCTAATGTGAAAGTTGATGAAGTCAAGGAAAGAATATTAGATTTGAGTGGCTATGAATCAGATGAACATGTTGCTTCAATGAATGAAGAGAAAGTTGAACAAGAATATAGGGCTCCGAAAAGTGTTGCTAAGACTCCCACAAGAACAGCTATGGAAGAACTGATGTAGATAGAGAAGAATCAAACTTGGGAACTGGTTCGTAAACCTATTGATAAGAATGTGATTTAAGATAAATAGGTTTTCAAGAACAAGATGAATGAGAATGGAGATGTGGTAAGAAACAAAGCAAGACTGGCATGCAAAGGATATTCTTAGGTTGAAGGGATAGATTTTGAAGAGACCCATGCTCTGGTGGCAAGGATTGAAGCAATAAGAATGTTTTTGGCATTTGTAGCACATAAGGATTTCAAGTGTATCAAGTAGATGTGAAGACTGTCTTCTTGAATGACAAGATAAAGAAGACATTGGTTTATCTAATGATGGGAGTTGATAGCAGTAATTGATGATAAGGGAAGCCTGCGGGAGAAAAGTTGCAGACAGATGAGTACTGACCTAAGATTCAAGTCTGAATTTTTGAGAAGACAAGATATGTTAATCCAGAGGTCCTCTGAGATGTGAGAAAGAGCTGACACAGTTTTGACATGTACTCCTAAGGGGGAGTATTTAGAGCAATAAAAGAAAAAGATGTAGTAGTATAGGTAGTAATCAGAGATGGTTGTTGAAGTCAAGAGGAGTAAAGATTAATCTTAGACTGATCCTGGAGCAGTAGTATCCAAGTATGTGAAAGAGTTGTTGAAGAAGTTTAGAATGGAGGATTCTAAGCCAGTATGTACCCCTATGGTAACTGGTTGCAATATGAGCAAGAATGATCAAATATAATGCATGCAGTTTGTCTTGTGGCAAGATTTCAAGAAAATCCTAGAGAGTCGCATGTGTTGGTAGTCTAGAGGATTATGAGGCTACCTCTCAGGAGAAGCAGATAGATGATGCTGATATGAGTTTCTGATAAAAGAGCAGTAAGTGTTGCAGTGTTGTTGACAGGGGAAATAGTGTAGTGATAGTAAGATTTGAAGTTGAGCTTTGATAACTAAAGAGGGAGAGAAGTAAAAGTCCTGGCACCCTTTGCCATTGACATCAAAGGGGGAGAGAAGTTTATGTGAAAAGCCTAAGAAGAAGATTGCAGACAGAGAAAGCATCAAGTGAGGGGGAGCAAAGAAACAAAGCAAGATTATATGTCTTGATAGTTTTTCACATCATGTGTTACCATCAATGACAAAGGGGGATATTGTTGCAAGTATGAGCAGTAAGTTTTGTCATTGATGTTAACACCTAAGGTCAACATCTAAGGAAGTTATTTGGATAAGTTTGAACAAGTGTTTGATTGTTCTGTCTCCCAGAACAGTGCAGTGTTTTGCTCCGCATTTCCTTAGCATTGAAGACCGGGGTGTGAGATTGGGATATGATTTAGAGAAGTGAATGAAGATGCTAAATCCTGAGTTTGGTGGTCTAGAACATTGTGCAGCAAAAGATTTATTCACCAGTTTGAAGATTGTGTCTGGCAATGTGTGCAGAGTGACAGGGAGAAAATATTTTGCTTCGCATTTCTTTGCAGATTGGAATTTGGCTTTGTGGTTCTAGACTTAAGCTTATAAAGTCCTTAGATATCTTCATTACAGAGGAATTATGATTTGGCACTCCAGAAGACAAGTTTGTGGTGTTATACTTCAAGTGAAAGTTGTTGAGTTTAGGTGACATTTGTTGTCTTCAAATATCTCCAAGTGAGATCTGTTGTAGATGGATTTGTTAGCTCTCAGGTGAATTTATGTTGCTTGAGGATGTTTCAAGATCATGTTAAAGCATTGCACAAAGTCCACTTGTTATAATTGTGATCGAGGAAGTGTATGATCAAGAATCTTCCCAGCTTATGTTGTTTGGCCGACCTGATTAATTGTGGTGATCAAGGAGATATTTTTGATGAATGTTTAAGTGATGTGTAGTGTGCTTGGATAGATTTAAGTCCAAACTAAGGTATAATACACTATGCCCTCATTCTTTTATGGCATGTGATGTTTAGGTCCAGACCTAATTTGATATATATATGAATGTCGACCTAAAAGATTGTTCCTATGGTTGATGATTGTATTGCCGACCTTGATGTACATTCCAAGGTTGATGAATTGTATAAATACATGTAATGAATTCATGTTTGAGGTTGTGTTATGTGAAGATGTGAAGAAAAGTGCGAAGTTAAGAAGCAGAGTAGAGCAGAGGAGTTTGATAGCACTTCAATGGAATTGAACCTTGGCATAATGTAGATGCTATTATCTCAGTTCAGAATCTTCTTGGCAGTGAGCCTCATCCTTTGGTAGTGAGCCTTATCTCTTGTAGTGAGCCCTAAGGCAGTGAGCCTCTGATTTTCAGTATTGCTATAACATATTATTTTGTGAGCTAACACCCACCATGGTTTTTCCCTGGTTAGGGTTTTCCACGTAAAAATCTGGTGTCTCATGTGTCTCATGTGTAATTATGATTAAGTTTTTGGTTTTGTGCTTTCATGGTTAAATTTGATTATCAGTAATTAAGTAGTTGATGGTTTGACAGTCATAAGAAGTTAAGTTTTTGAGACAACTAATTCACCCCCCCTCTCAGTTGTCTTGTGCATTTCAACACAATAGACATGCAACTCACAAAACCATTACACCATAACATAGTAGTATACATGGGTAAAACCCTTTTGAGAGAATAACCCCACACTCCAAAGCATGAAACTAATTGTATTACAATAACAATATAGTTACATACAACTTTAGGCACACACCCTTATAGGAGTATCACCAAAATTAAATCCTAGAGTAATTTTGATAGCATAACGGTATCCCTACAACACACTATGAAAAATCCATCCAAGCACTCCAATAAATATAAGAGACACAAATAGGAAACCATACAATGTTTTTGGAAAATCATGAGCTAACATACAAGAGGTATGGTACCCAAATCCCATGGCCCAAATTCTAATTCCCTATACCAAGTTTAAAATCCCAATCTATAATTAGAATATTCCTTTTAGTTCTGATAACCTGTTATAGTCAACATTCCAACTTAGGTGCCCCAATTTGTCATGCTCCTCCACTCAGAGATGTTTTATGACATGTGTCATAAGACTATCATAATGCTAGTCAAGATTCCAATGTAACCCACATAATCATGATCTTACGCATCATAGAATATGTCGTAAGTAACTCCCACACCTTACAATGCCATAAGATGCTCTTGCACACCATAATAACATTAGATGATCTTACAAATCCTTACACATTCCAAGATGTCTTACATGTGGAAAAGAGTGTCACCTCAAATTGGGACACCCCATTTCTCATGTGAGGACAAAATAATAAATAGATACAACAAATAGTAAATATGAAACATTGGGAATGCAAAGTTGAGACACATTTCCCAACATTGCATGTATAACGATATTTGCAATTAAACTTAGGGTGTGTAGGTTGCAAAGAATCAACCATGACTAAATCTATGAAAAATAAGCTTGAAGATCTCCAAGAAAGCCATGAGTTGGTTTGAGGAGAAAATAAAGCTCTATGGGAAGAAATCAACCATTTAAATGAGAGGATTGAAGAGTTGCAACAAGAGTTGAAAGAGAAGGATGCACTTCTATTGAATCTTCAAGAAGAGAAAGAGGAGTCTACAAAGAAGAGTGGATGATACCCTTCTCAAGAAGAAGAAGAAGAAACTATTGGAAATGTATGCAAGAGCATCCATGAGTCAATTTTCTTCAACAATTTGAAAACTACTAATTCCACTTGTAAGTTGAAGAGTGCGCTAAGGGTGTAGGTTCAAGATTTATTTTAAGGATGGGATATGATGGAAGAGGACTTGGTTAAAATGGCTAAGGAATGATAAAGGGAAGAGTACCATTTGAGGGACTTAGTTATGGAAGCATGGAGATTGGAGAAAGTTGATCTTCACTATGTACAAATCAAGGACAACTCATGGGATGTAAAATTTCCTCTAATATGGTTTTTGCTAAGACCCAAGATGATTCTAGGATGTCTCCAAAGAAAGAGCAATAATCTAAGGTAGAGGAGGGGAACAAAACTCAACCTTAAGAGAACAAAGAAGATAACTAGAAATGGGGGGGTGCACTCCACCTACTTTACCACTAGCCAAGCCTAAGGAGGCAATTGAGCATGTAGGTAAGAATTCATCTTTTGTTTGAATTGTAAAAGTGATGGGAATAGAGCACAAGATTGTAAATACAAGTTCCACATGTAGTTTGTGGAAGAAATAACCATTGTGGTTTAATGTGTAAAGTAAACACCATTGCTCGAGAGAATAAGTTTCATAGTATGGATGCAAAAAGAAGGATCCATTCACCTGAACCAATGCAAGAGGAGGGTAAAGGCACACTCAAGGAAGGTAACAAGAAATCTGATTTGAGCATGTGTAAAGCTAACAATTATTGTCTACATCCCAAACTTCACCTAAAGCATGGCTAAAGAAAGAAAGAGTAGCCACTTGTGCAAGAGGAGAATCACAAGGCATTAAGTTACAACAAGGAGCAACCTTCTCATGAGTCTATACCATCAATGTAAGGTAAGGGGTTGTCTCATGATTCTTGGATAGAATATTTGCTTAATTTGCATGTGAGAGAGTGTTGTTATCATGTGTATGGGCATATGGTGGCATCCCAAGTTTCTCTTGTTGATTAGGTTTGTATTCAAAGCTAATTCTACTTGGTTGTGCAAGAAAATAGTAGATTTCACTCAGTAATGGGTGAATATTAACAAGCCAGTCTTCTTGAGAGTAAGCAAAGTCAAAAAAATGTATGTGAAAAGGAAAAGTGCAATTTTGTTGTATTTGCATGAGCAAGTAAGAGATGAAGCATGTATGATTAAGTATTGGTAGCACTATGAGCATGTGCTTGAGTGTTGTTAGAATGTATATTTTTATTCCATGGCAATGTAATTCATTGTAGGATATGAAACTTGTACCACTTGTTGTAGCAAGTAGGAAGGAAATTTTATTCAATCCATTGTAGCAAGGAAATTTTATTCAATCCATTGTAGCATGCTTTGAGCATCACAAGAGTCACAGTTTTAGAACAAACTAATACATATAGAGATCTCACAAATAGGAGGAATTTTTAAATATCCCAAATTTAATCTTTTATGGGGTCAAAAACTCCTTTTAGAAGGTAGGTGTGATCCAAATGGATCATGAAATTTTAATAAAACATGTACAAACGTGAACACATTAGGTGAACTTGAATAGAAAAGTAAAATAGAATATAGGGATACATACAAAACAAGGTTACAAGGTAAAAAATGACATGGGTGTGGCCACAATTGCAAACATGTCCAGACTCAATTGCATTTGTAGCAACATCTCGAACTATGTTAAATGGAATATGAAATGAATTGGTGACTATACAACTTCCAACTTCTAGGGGGATTCTTCTATCACTCAATAGTGTACTCTAGCACCAATAGCAATTATAAAAGGAGGAGAAATGAATGGTTTTAAAAATGAAGGGAAGACAAGTGTATGTTGTCGCTTCCATATTTAAAACGGAGAACAATTGTATGTTGTATCATTCAAAAAAAATGAAGCAACTATAGGTTTGGCAAAGGATTGGAATACATTTATACGTTCATTCACATTGAGTAATATACTCGAGTAGAAGAGCAATTGCCTCTACCAAGTAGGTTTTTCACCCCTTATTGGGGTTTTCCCAACTCATATATTGTGTTATGTTGCAACTATTTCCTTTTTGTGTATATCAACATACTAATTTCTCCATTAATGGTTGCCATTTAATTTAAATTAACATAATACAAATTCTTAGTTTTATGATTTCTACAAGCATAGGTTTTAAGAAATTAGAGATCAAAACCCTAAACCCTAGACCCTAAACACCAAACCATGAACATTATAAACCCTACATCCTTTAAACCCTAAATCTGGATCCTAGATACCCAAACCCTACATCTTAGACTTGAAACCTCAAACACAATTAAACCCTTAGGTAACACCAAACTTGAAACACAAAACCCTAATCCACATTTATTCTAAACCCTAAACCTTAAAACATTCAAACCAAGTATAAACCTTAGACACCTTAAACCTGAACACCAAACTGACTTCATGATCCACAAACCCTATTTCCCTTAAAACACCAAACCTTGAATTGGAAACAACCTAGACACCAAACCCTACATCATAGAGCCTAAACCCAAACCCTATACCCCCAATTCCTATATCCTACATCATAAACCCCAAACCTACATCCTAGAAACCCCAAACCTCAAACACTATTAAACCCCTAGGTTTAACACTAAACTTGAAATTGGTTCAATCATGAACCAGTACATCACATTTACCAAAATCCTCAAACTCTAAATCTCCCTTAACATGAAATGTCAAATCAAGAAAAACCTAGATGCAAAACCCTATATCCTCCCTCAAATCATAAACCAAAAATCTCAAACCCTAGAAACCTTGAACCTTTTACATCTTAAACCCCAAACCTCGTGAAAACCATAAACCCAAAACCTAAATTAATTAAACCCTACATCTTATACAATTTACCCTAGAAACCCTACAAGTATACTGAATAATCATTTAAGGGAATGTACCTACTATAGTATAGTGATGACAAATTGCTAAATGGATGCAAGAAAATTACTATATAGCTAGTATTCAAAGTAAAATAAAAATAAAAACATAGCAACTATTTTCTTATCTCGAGGGTAAGAGAGATAAATTAATACTTAGTTATATCTTCTCATAAGATTGGAAAGAGAAAGGCTTTGTCATTCTCTCATTAGAGTTAATGCCATTGTTGTGGGATAAGTAGAATGGATCATAATCCACTTCTAATGAAATATTGCATTTTAAGACTTCTCAAGGATACTATCTTACACACTTCATAGCTATAGTCGCCCACTAAAGGATGCTAAATTTCTCATCCTCGTCACTCATTCTTTTATCATGCAATATTTGTTTTCCACCATCATCATAGCATTGCACTCCTATTTTGGCATCCAAAAATAAACATACGTGCAACTAAGTTATAATTTGAAAAAACATAAATAATAAGCAATGGATGAATTGTGATTTCAACTTTAGTCAAAATAACACCAAGTAGTTGAAAATATTTATGCATGCATTGTAAGTGAAATACTAATTTTTTTGACTTGCAAGTTGGGATTCAAAGGTTCAAATCATTGCATCTAAAAAGCAAAAGGTAATGTGTACCAAAGCTAAAAGGAGAATTATATTACCCATCATGTAATATACACCCATTTTTAATATTCACTGACACATAGAAAAGCCTTCTTTACAAACTTCAAAAACAAATTAATAAATAAGATCACTACCTAAGTGGTACCTAAAACTTGGTATAAATCCAGTCAAATCTAGTGTCATGCAAACTATACTATTGATCATAAAATACCACTAGTTAAACATGATAGGAAGCCTATAATAAACCACACTAAAAGATACATGTGGAATAACTAATCTAAAACACTCAATTCAAAATAGGTTCACATGGTTGAGAGAGAGGTAAATCCATAACATCAATACATTTGAGAATTCAAATATGGAAATCACAAAACGATAAAACTATAATATTAGACAAACCCAAAATCAATACACATGAGAATTCATATAGAAGTTGCAAAACAATGTAACTATAATACTAAACCATACCTAAAATTAATACATCTGAGAATTCAAATACGAAATTTGGAAAACAATGTTAACTATAAAACTAGAGAAATACCTAGAGAAGTAGAAGTGTTTATTCAATCACTACATTGTATTTTCAACATCAATCAAAATAAAATCAAGCAAAATTTGATAAAAATTTACATATACATGTACAATAAACAATAAAATTGGTTAAGTTGTTACACTTGAAATCCCCAAGTCATAAAGAAAGCATCCTTATAGGTCCACAACCTTACTCACTTATAGATGCATATGTAAAAGGATTCCAGTAAAGTTTGAAATCACAAAACATCAAACCATTGAATACCAAATCTGATCTTGGGAAGCTCAAAATCCATAAAGCATGTTACCCAAATGAAAAACTGTGGATAAAATAGCTGAGAAATGCATACCATTTAAAGCACAAGTCAATCTGAACGTCTTCAACATCTAGACATGTAGAGAGCATTTAAGAACAGCATTCTTGTTCAGTTATACTTTTATTTATTGTTGTAAGTTTGTGGTTGAAATTTTGCCCAGCTTCCAGATGCATGCCCATAATGTCAAACACAAGAATAAGGTTGTCATCAAGCTCATCCATTTACAGCTGTTTGGCATGTTGTCGATGTTAATTTTTGTAGCTTGGACAGGTGTTCTAGTCTCGGGTGGAGATTACGAGGCTGGAAACACAGCTGGAATAATTATCTCCATACCTAGATAATTGATTTCTCGAGAGACTTCTAGATATTAGGGTTTAGAGTCTAATTAATCCTAGCCATTGATTAAAATTAAATCATGGCCATTGGTTTCCAATGAGGGGATTATAAAAGAGGATCAATAGGCATTTGGAAAACACAGATCCGAGAAGTATTTGCAGCGATAGCAAATAAATAAATTTGCGATGATAGCAAATTGATTTGCAGTGAAAGCAAAGGGCGCAGTGATAGCGTTGGAGAGCAGTGGAATTGCCGGAGAAGGAAAATATTGCCGGAGCAATTTCAGCAGGAACAATTGAGGGAAGGGAATTTACAGGAAAGAAATTTCCAGAGCTCTGCCAGTAAGAGGCAAGCAATTTTGTATCTCTTGATTTCCTGTAGTTGAATAAAATTCATATCTGCTGACTGGTTTTCCCTTCGGGGTTTTTCCAGGGACAATTTGTCCAAAACATTGTGTTCATTTTATTTTTCTATCTCCGTGATTTTTCCGTGAAGTTGCAGCTGTGTTATTATTTAATATTTGCTGTAAATTAATTAATTTTTCGGCAGCCAAATAATCTTATAAGATAGGAAATTAATAATCAGTAGCTGCAATAGATTTTTCACATGGTATCAGAGCAGATCTGAGTGCAGAACAGGCACAGGGAGAAAGGAAAAATAATCTAGGGTTTATAAAACCCAGTTTGACCTCTTCAAATTATTATTTTCTTTTGAGATGGCCTCAGCAGGTTTAAGAGATCAGGACAGATTGGATGGAGCCTCAAATTTTGGTGTCTGGAAAGCCAGAATTTCTTTATTGCTGGAAGAGAATGGTATCAAGGATTATGTGACCACTGTTGTACCTGTACCTACAGACGCAACACAGCTCGTAGCATATAAGAAGGAAGATGCCAAGGCAAGGAGGCTGATTCTTGACGGTGTTAAGGATCATATTGTTCCGCATATTGCAGAGTTAGATACAGCAAAGACGATGTGGGATGCCATTATGAATCTGTACCAGAATGCTACCCTTAACCGAAAGCTGATTCTCAGAGAAAAGTTAAGGAATACCCGAATGAATAAGGGAGAAGACGTCACAAGTTACCTCACCAGACTTAGACTTGTCAAGGATGAATTGGCAGCTGTTGGAGACAAACCAAAGGATGATGAGCTAGTACGAATAGCCCTGAATGGGTTTACTAAGCAGTGGGATGTCTTTGTTCAAGTTATTAATGGACGAGACACCTTACCGAGTTGGGATCGACTATGGAGTGACTTCACTCAGGAGGAGCTTAGACTAAGTCTTGTCAATGGAACCAGCAGTAATAGTCAGAAAAGTGAGGTGGAACAGGAAAACGTTGCCCTAGCAGGAAAAGGGAAAGCGAAGAAGGGGTCTGGCAAAGGATCAAATTCAAAAAGTGAGAAGAAGAAGGACTTATCTAAGATCAAATGCTATGGCTGTCACAAATTCGGCCACTATGTCAGCGATTGCCCACAAAGGAAGAAAAATGAAAAGAAGGGCAAGAAGCAGACGGCAGCTTCAGCGAGTGTAGATGAGCTTTCTAGTAGAATGGAGGATGAGTTTGCACTCATAGCTTGCCTGACTAGCTCAACCTCACAGGGTGTTTGGTATATAGACAGTGGGGCGTCATTTCATATGACAGGAGTTAGGGAGTACTTCTCCAGATATAAGGAGGAGGACATCAGATTCCAGATTCAGATGGGGAACAAGTCTAAGTGCAATCCAGTTGGGAGAGGGACTGTTCTATTTCAGAGGGAGAATGGCAAGCCTATTTCCATTCATGATGTGTTGTATGTGCCAGGCTTGGGCATGAATCTAATTTCCGTATCTGTCCTTCAGGATAAAGGCTACAATGTACTCTTTAGAGGGGCGCATGTTTTAATCAAGCATAAGGATTGGAAATCACCCATAGCTATTGGAGTTAGGAGCGGCCGACTTTATAGGTTGCAGTTTGATACTCCTAAGGCACTAGTGAGCAGCAGTAATCCTAGAGATCAAGGAGAGCTATGGCATAGAAGGATGGGCCATATACATCATGGAGCACTTAAATTGCTTCGTGAGACAGTGACAGGTGTTCCAGACGTGAGCACAGAGCATGATGATGTATGTAAGGGATGTGTATTGGGGAAGTTTGTGAAAGCAGCTTTTCCAAGGAGTGACACCAGATCCAAGGGGGTTCTTGATCTAGTACATTCAGATATATGTGGACCAATGTCAACGAAGTCTCTCAGAGGATATGAGTACTTTGTTACTTTTATTGATGATTTCTCCAGGAAGACCTGGATATACTTCTTGAAGACCAAGGATGAGGTCTTCAGTCACTTCCAGGAGTTCAAAGCTCTTGTGGAGAATTCAACAGGTAGGAAGGTAAAGGTTCTTCGGTCAGATAATGGAGGCGAGTACAAAGGGAAAGAGTTCCAGGAGTTCTGTACCAGGGAAGGAATCAAGAGAGAGTGGACCGTTCCTTACAACCCGCAGCAGAATGGGGTTGCTGAGAGGAAGAATCGTTCTATATCGGAGGCAGCAAGGGCTATGTTGTATGACCAAGATATGCCACGATACTTATGGGCAGAGGCATGCAGTACAGCAGTATACATACAGAACAGGGTTCCACATAAGGTATTGGGCAAGATGACACCAGAGGAAGCATTCTCAGGGAAGAAGCCAGATGTTAGTCACTTCAGGATATTTGGGAGTTTGGCATTTTGTCACATTCCAGGGGCTACACGTTCCAAGTTAGATCAGACTGCAGAGAGAGGGTACTTTGTGGGGTACAGCGAGACCTCAAAGGCATATCGGATATTTATTCCAGGGACCAAGAGGATTATAGTCAGGCGTGATGTCAAATTCATGGAGGACAAGGCATATAGGAGGTCCAGAGATTTGCCAGCAGATGATCAGAATAAGCAGCCAACAGAAGCTCCAATGATTGTTCAACCAGAACAGGGGCAGCGAAGCACGAGTACAGTTACTAGTACAAGCACAGGCTCAGGTGCTGAGAGTTCGCAGAGTATGGAGCAACAGATACAGCAAATCCAAGAGATGCATCAAGAAGATATGGAGTTTGATATTTCATCCTCTATAGTTGACAGGAGGAACCATGAGGTTCAACAGACACATAAGGATACTCAGGAGTTTGTGGGAGCTCCTAGGACGAGTAATAGACAGCGGAAACAACCAGCTAGGTATAATGACTATGTGGCATTGGTTAGTCAGTTGGTAGATAGTGAGCCTTCTAGCTATCAAGAGGCTGCACAGCAACAGGTGTGGCAAGATGCGATGGTTGAGGAATATACCTCAATAATGCAGAATGATGTCTGGGAGGTTGTGCCTAGACCGACAGATAGGGCAGTGGTTGGATCACGTTGGATCTATAAGATTAAGCATGGTGCAGATGGTAGCATCGAAAAATACAAGGCAAGGTTCATGGCCAAGGGGTTCTCTCAAAAGGAGGGAATAGACTATGAGGAGACATTCGCTCCAGTGGCCAGGTATACTTCTATACGAGCCGTAATCTCACTTGCAGCGCATATGGGATGGCAGATCCATCAAATGGATGTCAAGACGGCATTTCTTAATGGTGAATTGTTAGAAGAGGTATACATAGAACAACCAGAGGGCTTTGTAGCACACAGCAGCGAAACCCACGTGTGCAGATTGAAGAAAGCTTTGTATGGACTCAAGCAGGCTCCCAGGGCGTGGTATGAGCGCATTGATAGATACTTGCAGGCAATAGGCTTTGTGAAGAGTGAGGCGGATGCTAACCTCTACTGCTTGGTGGTTGGGGGTGAAATTCTTATTCTTGTTCTATATGTGGATGACTTGTTTTTAACAGGTTCACTAGGGCTTATAGAGGAGTGCAAGAGGGACCTTGCAGCAGAGTTCGAGATGAAGGATTTGGGGCTTATGCACTACTTTCTAGGCATGGAAGTGTGGCAGACAGATGGAGAGATTTTCCTTGGACAAGGGAAATACTGCATTGAAATCTTGAAGAGGTTTGAGATGCAAGATTGCAGAGCCATGTCTACACCTATGATCACGAATTGGAAGAAGGTAGACACATCCAAGGAAAAGGATGTAGACCCCACCTTATACAGGATGTTGATTGGATCTCTCATGTATTTAGTCAACACTAGGCCAGATATATCCTTTGCAGTAAACTCTCTTAGTCAGTTCATGGTTGAGCCGAAGAGAGTGCATTGGATAGCGGCAAAGCATGTGTTGCGGTATTTGCGTGGTACAATTGAGTATGGGATCCGATATGCTCGAGGTGATGGTATCAAGTTGATAGGCTATACTGATGCAGATTGGGCAGGTAGTGCAGTGGACAGGAAAAGCACTTCAGGGTGCTGCTTTAGTTTGGGATCAGGAGTTGTCTCTTGGTACAGCAGGAAGCAAAAGTCCGTGGCTCTGAGTTCTGCAGAAGCAGAATACATAGCAGCTAGCATGGCAACGTGTGAGGCTATATGGCTTCGAAAGTTGCTAGTAGCCTTGTTTGGTCATAGGGTTGAGACTACAATGATACACTGTGATAATCAGAGTTGTATCAGATTATCTGAGAATCCAGTGTTTCATGATAGGTCTAAACATATAGACATCAGATATCATTTCATCAGGGATTGTGTACAGCGGAGGGTTGTTCAGCTACAGTATATACCTACAGATCAGCAGGTAGCAGACATTTTGACAAAGGCATTGGGGAAGGCAAAATTCATCTTCTTCAGAGGTAAGTTGGGTGTTATGCAGAACACCTTCCTCGCTAAGAGGGAGTGTTAATTTTTGTAGCTTGGACAGGTGTTCTAGTCTCGGGTGGAGATTACGAGGCTGGAAACACAGCTGGAATAATTATCTCCATACCTAGATAATTGATTTCTCGAGAGACTTCTAGATATTAGGGTTTAGAGTCTAATTAATCCTAGCCATTGATTAAAATTAAATCATGGCCATTGGTTTCCAATGAGGGGATTATAAAAGAGGATCAATAGGCATTTGGAAAACACAGATCCGAGAAGTATTTGCAGCGATAGCAAATAAATAAATTTGCGATGATAGCAAATTGATTTGCAGTGAAAGCAAAGGGCGCAGTGATAGCGTTGGAGAGCAGTGGAATTGCCGAAGAAGGAAAATATTGCCGGAGCAATTTCAGCAGGAACAATTGAGGGAAGGGAATTTACAGGAAAGAAATTTCCAGAGCTCTGCCAGTAAGAGGCAAGCAATTTTGTATCTCTTGATTTCCTGTAGTTGAATAAAATTCATATCTGCTGACTGGTTTTCCCTTCGGGGTTTTTCCAGGGACAATTTGTCCAAAACATTGTGTTCATTTTATTTTTCTATCTCCGTGATTTTTCCGTGAAGTTGCAGCTGTGTTATTATTTAATATTTGCTGTAAATTAATTAATTTTTCGGCAGCCAAATAATCTTATAAGATAGGAAATTAATAATCAGTAGCTGCAATAGATTTTTCACAGTCGACCGCCTCTTAGATTTCAAATTGAGCAGGTTATTTTAAGATTACGCTGTGAAATCGAAATTGGGTATGTATGTACTTGTTTATATCTTGCATTACACTCAAGGGTTGCCACAACGGAGGGCTCCACATAATTATTTTCACACTCTAAAGCCAATAAGTCACATCACTCGGTCATTATTATACGGATGCCTCGGGTGTCTTGTTTTTACTTTATTGAGAGATTTTAAAGGTATTTTTGTTTTAGAGGTGCGGAAGTGTTGTGTAGGCATGGACCTAAACTTATCCACGAGACTAACCCTATAAATTTTGAATCTTGAGTTCTACTATTTGAAACGTGTTTGTTTTTGTGTATTCTATCCAAATTTAATAAGGAACAATGTTTAGAAATACCTTTGGGGAATTTGTTGAATTGTGAAGGTCAAGTTCTGAGTTAAACCCCTGGATGGTTCAATTCAAGAATAATGAACCAAGGTCTAGAACAACAAGCAAGCATGCAACTTACAGTCCTAGGGCGATGATGTGATGTTGATGTAATAACAATTCTGCTAGATTCTTTGTAGTCCTTGATGTTCTTTTGATCCTCCTTGCTAGTTCATAAATGCTAGATGACTCATTTGAATTAGGATTAGTCATGAAATACACCACCCTAGCATGCCATTTGAAATAATTCACACTTTAGTTGGCTCGTAACTACTAATAGAAATAGAGGGAATGGTGCCTAATTTAAAATTTGAAGTCAAAATTTTGGGTTTTAAATATGCAGGTGCAGAGATGAGTTACATTAAATCTGCACATGCGAACATGAACTAAGGCAATGGACGAGGATTGATTTCTAGGGACAAGTGATGATGTGATTGAGGTAGGGTAATGTCATTTTCTAATACCAAAAGGGCATGGGTATGTATTTTCACCAGTACATTTTGCCACCACTTTGACTTGCATGTAAACTACCATGAGCATGCATATCAAAGTAAAGTCAAGCATCCAACATGGAAATTAAATATATTTTTAGACATTCAAAAGCTATCTGCCTGAAGTATGCAAATCATGAATGTCAATCATGTATACTCTCATCGTCATGAATGTTCCATCAAGAACCTACAAGAACAAAAGAAAAATATGTGATGAGTAGCATTTGTCAAGCATTTGAAAATGAGCATAATCACAACTTACTAAAACTGTTTATAGAAAAGTTAAAGAAATAAGGTGAAAGATTTTGCCTATTATAGAAAATGGTACAACTTTGACTAAGTAGAAAAAGGTCTTTGACCAAGTGAACAAATGTAAAGGAACCTGTCTTGATACATAATAGGATTTGACTCTACAAATAACACAATAAGGTCTCTAAGTATGCACAAATGTACTCTATCTTGTACCAAAAACATTCATATTTTCATAACTACATCACTACAATCGAACTCATGAAGAAATGTTAGCAGTCTAATATATGCCCCCTTTAATTGGTTGCATATAAAGGATGCACAGAATTGGAGGTAGGAGAAAATGATAACATCATATAAAGACACATATAATAAATGTCAATGGATAACAACATATAACATTGTGTAGGAAAATTAAACATGTAATAAATGTTTATTAATATTTTCTTGTAGGCACAACAAGCATGTAATGAATAATAATAGGTAATATCCTGTAATTGCAATAAGCATGTAAAATAATGGATATGAAATAAGCATCTATGCACATAAAAACAAGGGGATGAGATGCCCTGAAGGTTACCCCCAATGATAAGTCAACACTAGCAATCATCAACAAGGAAAATCCATGTGGGCACAATGAAACATGTCATGTATGATGTAAACATTGTGAATAGTAACATACAAAATTGTCCTAAAGATGTGTCTCAACCAAATATTTGAGTGTGAAGGCATGTGGAGTAATCAAGCAATAGTATCACCTAAAGTGACAAATGTAGCAATACATAATCAATGTAGGCAAATTGAAAAGTGGGTGAAGGATTTCAATATTGTGAAATTTTCCCTTTTGAAAAGAATCTGTGACTGTACAACATTCCACATGGTCATATAATCCATAAATATCTTGCACAAAAAAATGATTAGTGCAATAAATGTATTATCATATAATTTATCAATAATGTGTCCATGTCTCATGTCATCATAATACATTCAATCGTCATGAGTAAAATCATTGTGTGACAAGTATAGGTGATTAGCCCATAAACATTTACCATAGAGGTACCTATGCCTAAACTATATAAAGGAAGGTAAAATTGTGAAGGGGACATTTCATTTGCACATTCACACCTAGAGAGAGCTTTGAGCACATCACCATGGTGCACCATAGAGGTTATATCCATACACACCTTGAGAGAGTATGCATCCAAATCAATGTAGATGACCCCTTAGACACAATAAGTGTCTAAACTTTTCATTTTCTTATTTTTCCATTTTAAAAAAAATGATCAGAATATCATAAAACTAGTGTTGGATATCTTTTTGTTCATCGCTAACATCCATGGTATTGACCCTATATCTATAGAACTATTGACCATATTTTCCCCCATCTACAGACTAGGACCTTGATGATCAACATTCTAACCTTGTGCACCAACTTGCTAATAGCAACAACCCGAAGGGTAGTCTCACCTAAGGTACACCAATATTTGAAGACCTAATACTTGATTCTTGTTGTAGAGATTTATAGTCATCTAAACCTACAAATTAAAACAAATATCCAATAACATAAGAAATAAACACCAAGACATGACTATACACAACATCGAAGCTTCTTTATTTAGTTAATGCCCATTTTTAATCATAGACAAAACTTAGCTAAAACCAAACCAACAATCTTTTTAAGCAATACACCATTGCCCAATGACAATGTAACTCATGCAACATGTGTCATCAATGGAACCTAGAACTGATGACTCAATGTAAGTTGCATGGGATTTACCCTAAATCCATTTTTTTAAAATTTAAAATTGTCATCTACCTCTCTTTTCCACTAATTATTGGGAGCCAACTTGATACACATTTGTGTGACTATTCAGTATGTCTTGGTATTTAAAGATGTTCATATGTGCATTTAAACACATCCATGATTGACAAGTAATATTTGCATTATAGGGAGATTTCATCATAAGAACACTTCAATTGGAGCACTAAAACAAACATATTTGCATCGATATTTGCATATAAGACACCTACATATTTGAGGATGTCTTTGATATTCACCTAATGTCATAAAACTAGTCTATCATGGGAGTTGATTGAGGAGAACTTGACCTTTACAATCCAACAACTTCCCTAAATTATTTTAAATACTACCATCACAATGAACTAGATCACATAGGTCTACATTCAACCATATAAAGATTGTGTCTTCAAAGTAAATTCTTGATTGTTGATCATGAATTACTTGAGATCAACCCACAAAACATTCTGAATAAAATAACATTTTTAATTATCAAATTCTAACTTTCTCTACACTCTATTTAAATATAAGTTAATTAATATATGTAAAACAGATTCCCTTAAAATAAGATGAATTTTAATTCCTTATATTATATATTTATTTACCAGATATTTATGTAAGATTTTATTCTCGCTCTCATTTAGGCACAAGATATTGGAGTCAATTCAAAACAAAACAACACATCACATGGCTTGTGTGACACTAGAAATAATTTTCCACCTAATAGTTGAATTTAGGACAATTTTAGTGTTATGTGCTTCCACTTGCCATTACGCCATTGGCGACAGCTAAACGTGATAATGCTTCCACGTTACGAAGATTGCGGGCGTCCAGAACAAAAGAAAAAGTTTTGCCAAGGAAAAAAGAAAATAAATAAAAAACAGGTGTCGGAGAAAACATTTGTCATTGTCAAATATACATTTTATTTTTTCACAAAAAAAAATACATGGGAAAACTAATTAAAGTAACGGAATTGAATTGGATACAGATAAGATCAACGCGGAATATCATCTTTTGGAGCCCCCCGTACTCGGTGTGAATCCCTCCATATAACAACCAAATCTGCTACATCTGTAACGCATTGTCTTTTCCTCTTCACTGGGTTTCTGGACACCAAATTTTTTTGTTTCAAGGCAGAAAGAGGGAGATCTAGCACTGTTGCAAATGGCAAAGATGGGAGCAGTAGCAGTGATCTGCCTGTTGGCTCTGTTGGGTGTGGCTCGTGCCTCTGATAACTTTTCTGTGACAGGGAAGGTCTACTGTGATAACTGTGGTGCTGGTTTCCCAACTAGAATCTCTCCAGCTATTGCTGGTAAGCATTTTCCAGCTACATTTTCCATTTTTACTCATTTGGGTGTTTTGTTTTCTGCCTTCTGAGCTTCCAAAAGACTAGATCTGATATGCAATGCTCTGATATCTTTTAATGCAGTCTATGGAAACACTTTCATGTGTTTTTTTGTTGGGCATTTTGTGATCAGTGTAAATGGTGTTTACTTGACACTGGATTTGTATCAGTTACGGCTTTTATTTAATGGATCTGCTGTGTTGCTTGAATGTTATGCTTAGGGTTTTATATTTTTTCAAATGTGTTTGGAAGTATAATTTCCTGCACTTTGGGGTTTTAAATGTAGATTTCACTCTTCAGTTTTTGGTATGTGTGGATTTGGAAGAACTGATCTAATTGAGGGGCTTTTTTTGAATGGAATTTCTGTAAGTTGGGTAGGGGTTAGTTACATGTATTAGATTTGCTTCTGATAAGTTCTAGTTATTTACAGGTGCCACAGTAGCAGTGCAATGCAACGATAAAAATGGAAAACAAACCTTTTATGCAAAAGGAGTGACTGACAAGGATGGGAAATTCAGCATCCCTGCAGCAGGTGAGCGTCCCCATGAACTGTGCAAGGCAGAAGCTCTGAGCAGCCCTGATGCAAAATGCAACATTCCATCAGAAGTGAACCATGGCCCTGTTTACCTAACCCACAACAATGGCATCAATTCTGATGAGAGAATAACTGGCCCCTTTTCTTTCAAATCTACCGAGAGGAACGCTGAGTGTGCAGTAGTCATGGCTGAATATAATATCTATTGATTTGCCAAGAGGAACATATGGCTTTCCTATTGTTTTTATTTTTGTGCATCTTAGTAGACGTGTGGCAACAGAGTTGCCCAATCTTTGATCTACCAGAACTCTAAGTTTAGATGAATCTCTCATGTAGTGATGATATGAATCACTCATGGATTGCTTTTTATTTATCAATGCTCTAATTTTTATGTAGCTGAGTCTAATCTTCAGATCTTGAATATATGCTATTACTAGCTCCCATTCTGAGCATTTTGTTGGATGAATTTGGTTGTAAGCAATCTAATGATATTAGAATAAATAGTAATGGTTTATTTATTTATTTTTCTTCTATATGATATGCACTCTTACCTGTAATAAATTATAATCAGATTTAGGAGTTCTACTTTAATCTCAGTAATAATACTTCTTTTGCTAATAGTAAATAAATTCTTTGAACAGTGATTGAGAATCCTTTAGCTTTATGCTACAAACTGCATGTAATTTAATGTGAATGTTTATAATGGCTGATATATGCAATATAAGTTGTCTAAAATCTAGGCATAATTTACAGGACTGAATGTTGTTATAATGAATAAAAAAATGTTAAATAGAATAGAAGAAAGATTTTTAAGGCCAAAAAAAGCCTTTGTGAGAGCCTTACCTTCCAATAATTATATGTCATTGTAAATAAGTGCTTCAGAATTTAATTGTGTTCAAGTTTATTCTGCTCAATTTTTCATGATCACACTCTAAGATCTATGATCTATTTCTCTTGCTCTCTAATCTCCTGATGATGGATCATGGAGTGTGATGGGAACTCGAACACAATTAAAAAGCACTTATTTACAATACTATGGACTGTGGAAATCTGATGTCTATTATATATATGTCATTGTTAATAAGATATTTATTTTATTATAATATACTTTGAAATGATTTTTGGTTTTTGTGTTGTATTATCTAATTAGGTTTCAGAAAGTTGAGTTTGCAAGGCACTTTGTGATGCTGAGAAAGTGAATAAGATTCCTTTTGCATTTACTTTACTTTTGTTATAAGCTAAGCATATGCTTTATTATTTAACTGTACTGTCTTTTTCAAAGTGTATCTGTGGACGGTGACCATTTTATATTCAATGGTCTGTAGGCACACTGTTATATTCAATGGTCTGTAAGCATGCTGTTATAAACAGTTACATCTAATCTATAATATTATGGTTTAATACTACATTTAAAAAAATTTGTTTAACAAGTCCCTTATGCTTATGAAGTTGCACCACTTTATAGTTGGCTTAGGCTAACAAATTGGGGATTTGCTATTATTAGACTATAGGCTCCCCCTTTTGCTAGGGGGCAGTCGCCCTAAAAGACCGATAGAGCCGGTAAACCGGTAGACTCCCAAACCACATCGGATATCAACGGTTTTTCTTTCTAGCTGCTGGAAATTCGCCGGAAATATGTTTTAAGCTAATGATGAATCCCGCCTTCCTAGATACGCGTTGCTTAGGACTAATGATGTGTCTCTCTTTTCGAGAACAAAATTTCAAAATCGTATTGAACCGCACAAAATTCTGTATTTTCAACTGACAAATAACATTTACTTGCATATTATTTGAATAATGTAAAATCCCAGAACATTTGTCAAACGCCATCGCTGTTTAGAATATAAAAAAAGGCTGTCAGACTCCTAATTTGGTCAAAGGGTTCACTGCTATTGTATTAGTTCTTTGCTGACAGGTAGGTTATTATTGCAGGATTAGTTACAGTGTCTGGAATTATTTTTTTCAATTTTAAATATGGAAATGTCAAAATTTTAATGAATAATAATGAAAAAAGATTTTTGTTACATTTTAATTATGCCCCTTAGTTGCCCCGCAGCTGGCCATGACAAATTGCAGAATATTTTTCTGCTAAATCTGTGATCTGTTATTATTAAGAACCCCTCAGATCAAAGTTTTGCAGTTTAAATATTAACACATTTAGCAGGAAATGAAAGACAACATATCAACTAAAATCTGTGATCACAGTCAATATGAAACATGGTTTTGCAGAACAATGTCATTTGATGGTTATATTGTATTGATTTTGAAGAACTTATATGCAATATTGGCATGTTTTGTTAAAATCTCTGTAGTTTTTATTGTTCTCATCTTGAATCTGCTCTGCCAAGAAAATTATGTAGTTATTTCACAAACATAAAACATTCTTGGGCAATATTATGATAAATACATTCTGTTACCCGCTACTACCTACTCGCATTAGAAACAACTTTTTTTCAAGCTTTAGATAGCAGTGGCATTATAAAGATTTGATTTTGGGGCATCTCAGTTGTATAAACAAAAAATACTGTGTTGTGTAAAGGCCCATTGCCATTGGGCAATAAAAATTAATGCATAAATTTGGGTCATGTAATTGATTTTCTTTCAATTACAAGTAAAACAAGCACCCTTAAGCCTTCAGTTTTTGAATTGCCAAAAAAGGTCCAAATATTTTTTCTGCTATAATGTGGGTTGTTTTTGTTACAGATTTGTCAATGATAGTGGTTTAAAAGTAGGAATCCATAATTTGGATTGATTACTTTTGCTCATGACCCATATTTTAGACTCCCTATTCTACTAAGATGTAGAGGTAAATTTCAACCCATCTATCAAATTTTAATTTGTATTGTAATGAAAATATACGGCTAGATTGTCATGTTATTGACTAGTTTTAATATAAAAATCTGAAAAGAGCTATTGGAGTTTTCTCTAGTGTTTCACAAGGACATGTACCTCCCAAAAACCGTGTGTTTCCAAGACGGGGACATTTTGGGGAGACAAGTACTTGGGGAAACATCTCTGCGGTCCCACCACCGCCACCCACAATCTAGGGACATTTTTGAGACATCCCCCTCAAAGAGAGGATATTTCCGAGGCACCCCCTTCATTTTTGGTCTTCTTGGAGACTCTAGGATGTCCCAGAGATGCCCAGGGGACTCCCAAATATCTCCTAACCGTCCCCAAGACTATTAGGGGACTCTTAAATGTCTCCTAACCATCCTCGAGACTCCCAAACATCCCCTTTTTAAATCATTATTTTTTTTGGATTGTTGTCATGTCCCAACATTAAGACATTATTTGTCATCATCAAATTGGACAATAATTATGTATATAATAATATTTAATAAACATATATAATATTATTAAATAATATTAATTATATATATATATATATATATATATATATGTATATTATATAAATATAAATATGTATATTAATATTAATATAAATATAAATAAGAAATATTATTATAATCATTTATTATTATAATATAATAAATATAAAGATAAATATTATTATTATTATTATAATATAATGATAATTATCAATGTAAATATTAAATCAAATATTAGTATAAAGTATGATCATTATAAATATAATATTATAAATATATATAAATTAATATTAACTAATATCCTTGGAAGATATCAATAAAGGGTTATGATTCGTATACAACAGCAAATAAAGATAGACCAAGTTTATTAAAAGACAAAGTTTATTAAAACAAAGATAAATGTACGATTATGTTAGAGGAAGCGAGTTAGATTATTAGTAAATAAAAGAGGTATATATTAATTAAAAGTTATTTTCAATAAGACACATCCCTTCATTAAAGGAGGATATAAAGATGGGAAGAAGATAACATAAAGGGCATAAATAAAGGAATAAGAAAAATATATATCTAGAGAGGGGAAGGAAAATAGAAAAGAATACATAAGGAATATAATTCTAATTTATAAATATAACAACAAGAAGGATATAATATAGAATTTTTGGAAATGGTAAATATATTTATGGCAGATTTAAATATGCAATATATAAGGAATAATATATTTTGAGTTGTAATATACCATTTTAGAGATACTTATGTACACTAGCAGCCTTATAAGAACATCAAATATATCTGAGATATAATATATATACCTTGAGTTAAAGGAAGGAAATATATTAAAAGGGAATAATTCTCTTTATGAAGTGTTGCCCCTCTTGGCAATAGTTACAACCATACACCATTGAAGATATAAAAAGGAAGTGTGAAGTAAAAAAGATCATATAGTAATATAAATCAGCAAACAACAGATTGGTCTTCCATCAAATACAAGTATTAGATCAACACAAGGTATTATATCAACAAGCATTACTAAGAGCAATCAATCATACAAGAAGTAAAATTGTGTACAAGGTTAAGAAATTTTGTTCCTCCTAAAAGGGGACATTACAAGTGGTATCAGAGCTATCGTCCTGCCATCTTGTGTGGCAATTGTATGCAAGCACATACAAGAGGAGAATGAAATAAGTGCAAGTAAAAGAAGGAAAGAAAATTGATTCAAAGACCAAGCACCCAAAAGAAAAATATCGAGGGAAGCCTAATAGAAAATAAGAAAGAGGATACTCATATGAGAGTATAATATATTACCTATATTTGTAAGTAAATAATGATGTGATTTTGATTACACTATTCTACATATACCTTCGCTCTGATGGAGAAGAAGAAACAAAGGAAACAGCGCGAGGGCCTTCTTCTAGGTACGCCACCCGGGGGGGGACGTAATGAGCCCACATGGGCCAGAGGGGTTCTGCCTTCAGTATGAAGGGTACTGCCTTTGGGCTTAGGGAGTGGCTATCATAAATGGCATGTGCCACGTTAGATCGAAGGTACCTTATATGAATGGCATGCGCCACATAAGATACGAACAAATGGTGGATTTCATATGAATGGCATGTGCCACATGAGTCCAAGGATGGCATGTGTCACGTTAGATCAAAATTACCTTATATGAATGGCATGCGCCACATGAGTCCGAGGCGATCTATCATGAATGCCATGCGCCACGTTAGATCGAAGTTACCTTATATGAATGGCATGCACCACATAAGGTAAGAACAAATGGTGATCTATGATGAATGGCATGCGCCACATTAGATCGAAAGGACCTTATATGAATGGCATGCGCCACATAAGGACTATGACACTCCATATGAATGGCATGCGCCACATGGAGACTAGGGAGGGATGGTTTATCCACCCTGAGACCTAGGAAAAAATAGTATATCCTTCAAAGAGACATTAGGGAAGTATAGAACATAAAAAGCTAATTTCATTAATCACAAAAACACATGAATCAAATTCATTTCTATATTGGACCAATTCTTCCACGAATCTCTTTGAATTCTTCTATTGAATTAAGTAACATAAAACTGATACTTCTATTGTGGGCCCATAACCCACAAACTCCAAGGATCATTCTTCATCTATAACACTTATATTTCATCAAGCACATCACTATTCAAATAAAATCTTACCAAATCTTTGATCATAAAATTTCTCCCCATGACATCATATAATCAATTACTCCTCAAGAATATGACTCTTCTCAATTTTGAGGTCAATAACATATGACAAGTATAAGACCGAATCTTGTAATCAAAGATCAAGATATCTTCATCATTCATCAGAATCTTGGAATCTCAATGCTCCTATAATCTTCTTTAGCATTAAAAATATTTTCATTGCCTAAAACCATGTCTTCATCTATGATACTTGCATCACATTATTATTCAAAACATCAAACAAATGCTTACCTGAACATTTGTCTTCATTAAACATTTCAAGTATTCTTTGGTCACAAATTCTCTTTCATGAATCACAATCATTTTCTCTTCACTAAAGCATGTTCATTCTGAATTAAAACTATGACTTTGTCTCAACACATCGGAAGGTAGCGCAAAGTAATGAAAGAACTCAATGTGATTGCTTGAGGACAAGCAATTTCAAGTGGGGAGGGCTGTCATGTCCCAACATTAAGACATTATTTGTCATCATCAAATTGGACGATAATTATGTATATAATAATATTTAATAAACATATATAATATTATTAAATAATATTATATATTTTTTTTTTGTTTGGTAAGTGCCATCATGGGGATGGCTCCCTTTGATCTATAACATAGAATAAAAAGTTGTTTTTATTTATTGGCTAATTCCATCCCGGAATGCCATACAAAACAACTTACAGAACACCAAATTTTACTAATCCAAAACTAAAAACAAGTATGTCTTTAACTTTTAATAGCCCAGTGTGTTACATTATCTCGTGCATTATCATCATCATGCCTTCCGCCGTCTCCAGAAGCCTTCCGATCTGGCCGTCAGTAAACTCCCCTTTATTTTCCTGAAGCATCTTACGAAAGGTTTCCATGTCCCGGTTTTCAATGCCTTCTCTGTAAGCAGCGAGGATATCTCTTGCCTTCTTGGATCCGACTCCCCTTGCATAGGCTGATTTCAGCGTCTCCTCTGCCCGGTCACCTCCCACCGAATCAATCTCTCCCATAATTACCGTGTGGTTGGCTGGAGCTACCAACCGCGCTCCCCAACACACCCCATAGAAGGAGCTGCCCATGATCAGTTGTATATTGGCGAAGAAAATCTGATATACGCGACCATCGTGTACATGGCCGCCACTCCACGACCCTCCTCCAATGATTTGTAAGATAGCTGTTCTGGCAGCTTCTTCTTTGAGTTTGAATAGGCACCCCACCTGCTGCTCCTTCCCTTCCTCCAGACATCGGCACTGCACTCCCATTATTCTGGCCATCTCTTCCTCTTCCACCATTCTAATCCCAAGCAACCTTCGGCTGGCTTAAAATAAGCAAGACACTAGTACCCTTCATCATTGTCTCACTGGAAAAATCTACATCGCGTGAACATCCGAATCGTCCTACCAAATGTATGTATCTGCCTGTCTAAACTCCACCGTCGGATGTGTGATTCCTCAGCTCATCCACCTTCTGCGACTATCCCTTGTCTGAGCCAAGTACCTCAGCAAGCCCATTCCAGCTTGCAATGTTTGAATCGCTGACGTCCTTTCCTCCTCTCGTGATCCCTTGGTTAGCTAGGAAGTCCGCGGCTTTATTTGCTTCTCTATAGATGTGTCTGATGGAATAATTCAAGTTTTGCAGGACGTCCTTGATTCTCTGCACTCCTTTTTTTAAAATCCAATTTGCTGCATTGTTCCTAATGACAGCATTAATAACTATTTGAGAGTCCCCTTCTATGTCAATGTTGGTCCAACCTTTCCTAGCGCAGTCCATCACCCCTCTAGCTAGGGCTTCTAATTCTGCCATATTATTTGATGCCACTCCCAAGTCGCCCGAAGCTGCCCAGACAAAATCTCCCCTCTCATCCCTGATAATATAGCCATATCCAGCTTTACCCGGGTTGCCTTTGGAGGCCCCATCAAAATTTAGTTTGAGTCTACCTCTTGGCGGAGCCAACCATCTTGATTGGGCTCTAGTTTTCTTCCCTCCTCCCAACCCTTTCGGGATTTTAAGATTAGGCCATAATTTCATGATTGCCTCATCCCAACATGTAAACTTACATCCTCCCCTGCTACTTGCTTTGGAGTTAAGTATTTCAACTAATCCAATTTCTATTTTTTTTATTAAGTTTTCTGTCGTAATTTCTTTTTCTTCAAATATTCGCTGATTCCTTTCCTTCCAAATCTGCCAAATTATCATGGATGGCATAGTTATCCAGATGCTCCCCCAGAAACCTTTTCGTTGTAGTATTGGCCAGCTTTTCAAGAAATCTACTATTGTAGAGTTCATGGCTCCTTTCCATTCTAATAGGCTGAGGAAATACGTCCATACCTTATCAGCTACCTGGCATTTTAAAAACAAATGGTCAAGAGTCTCTTCATGTTGCTTGCACAGTGTACATCGGCTTGGACCAGAGATCCCTAGCTTCTGCAACCTGTCCCCTGTTAATATACTTCTATGTAGCACCGTCCACAGAAAAGCACCCGCCTTGGGCAGAACTTGATTGTCCCAACAAATCTTTTTTGGCCAATGATCTAATGAATTGCTTGCTCTGTCTGACTTCAATAATTGATATCCTATCTTAACTGTGTATTGTCCAGACTTTGCACCACACCAAATTATCTCATCGCTATCATTGTTTTTCCTAATCTTTCTTTCGTTAAGTATTTCCATATACTTCTTTTTGGTGTCCGTATCTACATTGTACTTGCTAGGGTCCGCCCATCTGACTAAGCCTGCCTCGTCTTCTCCTTCGAAGTAGTCCGCCACCTTTTCTCCTCTGTCTTGAATCATCTGTTCTCTTAATTCTGATAACTCTTGCAAGCTATCTAGCGACGGCCATCCTTCCCATGAATCCGTCCAAAAGTTGGCGTTTCTCCCATTATTAATACTCCATGTCAAATGATCTAAAATTATCGGTCTGCATTACCTGAGGAAATTCCATATAGGCGAGCCACCCCCTGGATTCGCTATGGTCAAAATTCTATTCGGATCAGAATCATCCAAATATTTACTTTGCATAATTCTACACCAAAGTTTCTGTGGTTGTTTTGCCAATTTCCAAACCAACTTAGCTCCCAATGCTTCATTCTGAAGTTTTAGTTCTCTCATTCCCATCCCACCCTTGTCTATGGGGCACGTGGCTTTATCCCATCCAATTAACGGTATTCGTTTGATCTCTCTCGATCCTTCCCACAGGAACTTTTTCCAACCACTCTCCAAGGTGGTTCTAGCCTTATTTGGAACCTGTAGGCAGGACATCATGTGGGTCGGGACTGCCCCTAAAACTGATTTTAGCATGGTAATCCTTCCTGCTAATGTTAACCATCTTCCTTTCCAAGTGTCCATTTTACTTTTAGACTGAGCGATTACTTCCTCCCAAAGCTGAGATTTGTTCTGTCCACTGAATATAGGAGCCCCTAAGTGTTTGTTTGGTAAGGTATCTACTTGACAACCCAGGATTTGTGATATCTGGTTTTGCCATCTTTTAGAGGTATTGAAAAAAAACATTCTTGTCTTTTCTTTGTTAACCACCTGCCCTGACAGATTCGTGTACGTGTCTAGCACTCTTCGGATCACCTCTGCCTCTGCGGGGTTCGCTTCCCCGAAAAGTAAAGTGTCGTCTGCAAATTGAGTGTGTGTGACTGGTGTTAACCCTCGAGCTACCCTGACTCCTTTCCATCCCCCTGATCTTTGACAATGTTGGATCATTTTCCCCATAGCCTCAGCCATTAAAACGAAAAGGCACGGGGATAACGGATCACCTTGTCTCAACCCTTGTGATATTTCGAAAAAGCCACATAGCGATCCATTCACTGCTACCGACATTCTTGGAGTGGAAATACACTGGTAAATGCCTTCAAGCCAAGATCTGCTGAAGCCCATTTTCTCTAGTATCTTAAGAAGGAAGTTCCATCTAACCCTGTCGTATGCCTTGCTCACATCTAACTTGATTAGCATACTCTTCTGTCTGTTTTGATTGATCGAGTGGATAACTTCGTTTACTAAAATAATGCTGTCCGCAATCTCTCTTCCTGGCGTGAATCCATTTTGGTTTTCTGATATTATTCTTCCCAAAATTGGTTTTAGTCTGTTAGCCATTGTCTTGGTGAGAATCTTGTAGATCGTGTTGCATAATGAGATTGGCCTGAAATCACTGACCCTTCTACATTCTGATTTTTTTGGAATAAGCGCAATTACTGTATTGTTTATATCTTTAACAAATCTTTTCTTCTTTCTGAAATCTTCCAGAATGTTCCAGACCTCCTTGCCCACGATATGCCAACATTTTTGATAAAAAAGAGCAGGAAAACCGTCCGGTCCTGGCGCTTTGTCCAGGTGTAATTGGAATGTTGCCTTCCTGACTTCTTCCTCTGTGAAAGGTTTTTCCAAGGCTTCCCTTTCTTCATCGTTAACTATCTTATCTATATGGTTTGTGGCTTGCTCTATGTTTAACCAGTCAAAACCCTCCTCAGGTGCCAAGAATGTTTGAAAGTAGCTGACTATTTCTCTCTCAATTTCTTCTTTTTTGTTTATTATAATACCATTCCCAATAGTCAGTTCTGAAATTTTATTCGTCATTCTTCTGGATTTGACTGAGTTGTGAAAGAATTTGGTGTTTTTGTCGCCTGCCTCCAGCCACACTTCTCTGGCTTTACTTCTCCAATATTCTTCTTCCCTAGCTAACAATTCGTCCCATTCGGCCATAAGTTCTTTCTCTTTTTTGTAATCATTTTGAAACATCCCCTCCCTTATAACTTTCTGATTTAACCCTTCCAGCTCTTCTTCAACTCTGTTTTTTTCTGCAAATATGTCTTTGAAAGTATTCTTGTTCCAATCCTTCAACCTCTTTTTGACATGTGCTAATTTTTGACAAAAAACATAACTTACCGATCCTCCCTTTCCTGGAATCTCTAGCCACCATTTCCCTATACAATCTATTAGTTCCTCATTTCTCCACCACATTTTTTCGAATTTGAAATATGAATTCTTTGGCTTAAGTAATTGGCCTATTTCCAGCTTTATGGGATAATGATCTAACAGAGAACATGGCAAAATGCTCGATTCAATTCCTAAATATGTTTCTAACCAGTTCGAACTGCATAGAAATCTATCTAGCCTTTCGGCTATATTTGTAAAGCCTTCCCTCCTATTAGTCCATGTAAAGCTTCCTTCTTTAGGGGGGAAGTCAATTAGCCTGCCTTCTTCAACAAACTCCCTAAAATCTTTTGTTGCGTTGTTAACTGTTCTCAAACCTCCTCTTTTTTCTTCCAAATTTAAAATTGCATTAAAATCTCCTCCCAAAATCACCCTTTCTTCCCCCAGCTCTTGTATTCTACCTAAAATGCCATTCCATACTTCCTTTTTTTCCTCTGTCTTGGTTGGCCCATATACACAGCAAATCCAGAAAGAAAAATTGACATGATATAAAATGACTTTTCCTATTATCCAATTTTGATTTACCTCTACTTCCTTGACATCTACCTTGGAAGGATTCCACAGTAATCCTACCCCTCCTGCAGTACCCCTGGGTTCGCTGAAGATACCTGTCAAAGGTCTACAATGCTGTGTAAACTTCTCCGCTTCTTCCTTCAACAATCTGGTTTCCTGTAATAAGATTATATCCAGCATTAGCTTAGAAAGGTGGCGCTTGATTGCGCGCCTTTTGTTAGGGGCGTTTAAGCCCCTAACATTCCATGAAAGTATCTTCATGGCTTCCCAAGGGAGGTGTTCCCTCCCTTGGATCTTAGCATGTATTTTTTGATGCTCGGAAGTCCCTTGTCTGCCGCATACTCCTCTCTTTTCTCCTTATCTATTTTCCTTCCTAACTTCTTTCCATTGCCCGTAGTTCCTCTTGCTCCAGTTTGGCTGATATGTCGAGGATCGATAATTCCAATTTCCTCTCTATCCTCAATAGCCTCTTCTTCATCTAACCAGTCATCGTTAGGCCCGATCTCTGCTTCTAGAGTCTCTCTCACTATCTCATGACTGTATTCATCTTTTTCTCCCTGCTTATCAACTTTTGCAGAGTCCTTGGATCCTGCCGGCGAAGTGTTATGTCCCTCCTCAAGTTCTTTTCTGATTTCCCTATGTCTAGCCTCTGACTTTGTTTCCGTGTCTGGCATTGTTAACTCCTTTTCTTGGAGAATTGGAGAATTAGGATTTCTGTTAGAAGACTCTACCGGTAATTCTATGTCTCCTCCTATGTCCCGTGTTCCTTGCCTTTCCTTTTCTGTTTGCTTCGATTCCTCCTCCCTATCCATATTGTTTTCTGTTCTTTTCCCGGTAAGTTTTTTAGGGCATCCTTTTTCCATATGTCTTCTGCTTCTACATTCCAGACAAAAGAATTTCCTTTCCTCAACTTCTATATTCTGTTCCCAGGTACCTGCTGAAGTGATCAGCATTATCTTCATTGGAATCTTGTTGATTGCTAGTAACCTAATTCGAGCAAAGTAAATTGAGTCGCTATCTCCCATGTCCAGCTCTACTGTATTTCCCAAAGTATCTCCAATTTTGTATAAACAGCCTCCTGACCAATATTCGAATGGTAGATTATATAATCTTATCCATATTGGTTCCTTGTAAGGATCGAAGTTATTCGGGTTAAAATTCGGCCTCCATTTCTGTGTGTAAATATAATCCAACCCTATTTTCCATGGTGCATTCTCCAGAATGTTATCTCTGTCAGCTTCTTCCTTGAAATCGACCACAAAGAATTGTTTGGGTATGAAGTGTATCATTTCTGCTTTTGTCCAGTTTCCTGTAATCCATTCCTTGATCTGTTGTTTTGATTTGTTTCTTCCTATCACCCTTCCTATCAGAGCTGTTTGTTCCAGCGCATTTATGTCTTTATCCACCGTGACTTTTACATCGATTGTAACCCTTTCCTCCTGCTGCGAATCTGCCTGTCCTTTGGCGAAATCTGAATGGCTTCTCCTAATTTTGCTAATTGGGACTGCGTTCGCTCCTGTTGCAACGAATGGTGCCTCCTCTCTTATTTTGCATTCCACTTCTTCTCCTTCATTTTTTCCGCCATCGTTCTCCTTGTAAAACCCTTCTTCCTGCTTTTTCGCTCCTGCCTGCTTTTTCGCTCCTTCCATATTCCCCAATTTGGGAATAAATAAAATTAAATAATATTATATATGATATATATGTATATTATATAAATATAAATATGTATATTAATATTAATATAAATATAAATAAATTTTATTATAATATAATTATCATATAATATATATTTGACAAATGTCTTATAATATATAAATATAAATAAGAAATATTATTATAATCATTTATTATTATAATATAATAAATATAAATATTATTATTATTATTATTATTATTATTATTATAATAATATAATGATAATTATCAATGTAAATATTAAATCAAATATTAGTATAAAGTATGATCATTATAAATATAATATTATAAATATATATAAATTAATATTAACTAATATCCTTGGAAGATATCAATAAAGGGCTATGATTCAATATAGTAGCGAATAAAGATAGACCAAGTTTATTGAAAGACAAAGTTTATTAAAACAAAGATAAATGTACGATTATGTTAGAGGAAGCGAGTTAGATTATTAGTAAATAAAAGAGGTATATATTAATTAAAGGTTATTTTCAATAAGACACATCCCTTCATTAAAGGAGGATATAAAGATGGGAAGAAGATAACATAAAGGGCATAAATAAAGGAATAAGAAAAATATATATCTAGAGAGGGGAAGGAAAATAGAAAAAAATACATAAGGAATATAATTCTGATTTATAAATATAACAACAAGAAGGATATAATATAGAATTTTTGGAAATGGTAAATATATTTATGGCATATTTAAATATGCAATATATAAGGAATAATATATTTTGAGTTGTAATATACCATTTTAGAAATACTTATGTACATTAGCAGCCTTATAAGAACATCAAATATATCTGAGATATAATGTATACACCTTGAGTTAAAGGAAGGAAATATATTAAAAGGGAATAATTCTCTTTATGAAGTGTTGCCCCTCTTGGCAATAGTTACAACCATACACCATTGAAGATATAAAAAGGAAGTGTGAAGTAAAAAAGATCATATAGTAATATAAATCAGCAAACAACAGATTGGTCTTCCATCAAATACAAGTATTAAATCAACACAAGGTATTATATCAACAAGCATTACTAAGAGCAATCAATCATACAAGAAGTAAAATTGTCTACAAGGTTAAGAAATTTTGTTCCTCCTAAAAGGGGACATTACAATTGTTGTGCTAGTAACCTAACCCTAATGGTTTATGACCCTAAGCAATCACAAAAGTGAAAAAAAAAAGAAAGGCTAAATGCTATAAGAGAGACTATTAAGATACGAAAAGTAAGGACGTATTGGTATTACAAAAAAATAGTGATAAAATTGTGAAAATGATGTGCGCCATGAAGGTTTTGTTTGGTATTGAAGGCCCCTAGACCCTAGCAAGTGGTGATATGTAGTCTGACCTGAAACATTATAAATTGAAACCCATTTGTTTTGACATCTGTGCCAACGCATTTACCTTTTTGTGCCACTATGAAATATAAATTTGTCAATCTAATTTAAGGCCATGTGGTGATGATTTAAGCAAGTGTATAAATGATTTGTTTTTTAGGGTCCCTAAGTATATATAGGACCAATTTTAAAAGTTAATTAGAGGAGTGATATTTTTTTGGTGGTCATAGTGCGTGAGTATAGGGGTGTCTTAGCACGTGTATGGGGCCACACCTTGAAATGACCATTTTTGGACCTTTGTGCACGTAATGTGTCCTCCAGTGATTGTTGTAAGTACACATGAGCTGAAATAATAGCTTTAAGCTCTTAAGTCACATACGAGGAAACCCAAAAAAAATCGTCGAAATCCGATATACCTTATGGTACGTGAAGTTAGGGTTGGCGGCTATTGACCCCTCTCCGCTAAGGAAAGGAAATGACATTATTATGTATGAAATAGATCTAATTCACTTTTGAATCATATCAATCTCGGATGGTATAAATGCAAATGTTAAATAGAGTAGTTTGTAAGTAGCATGAACTGCAACATTATTAGCAATTAAGCCAAGACACTCTACTTAAACATAATCCAATTCAATGGTCAAACAATCAATAACAATTTTACACGAGTAGCGGAGTTGGCTTGAGTCTTGGGTATGCTCCCCAAGGTCTCAAGTTCGACTTCGAGGCCCTGGTGACGCTGGGCAGGGGGGCCGCGGGGACCACCCTGGGTTAACAAAAAAAAAACAATTTTACACCTCATCCACATCAAAATGTAGTAAATATTTATCTTATTTTAATTGGTCAAAATTAACCTTTGACTATTGAATTGGATGATATTTAAGAATAGTCAAACCAAGCAAACCCTCATAGCTTCAGGGTTGTCTCTTTGGTGCACAGAGACATGATCGTGAGGGCTATGGTCTCTTCTAGCGTACAATGCATTAGGCAGTCCAAGAGTATTTGGTGTATTGGAGGCGAATTATTGTTTGTCTAAATTTGAATAGAGGATAGCAGGTCAGAGGTTCGAGTATGAGAACCATATCAAGTGGGATGACGATCTGTAGCAGTGTCGAGTTTGAGCCAGCCATTCCTCACTATAAATCCGTCCCCAAGCAAAATTTCATTTTTGTTGTCAAAATTAGTTATTTATTGGGTGAAACAATATTCTGATGTTTGAGTTGTTTCTTTAGGGCTCCATTTCTGATTTATTGTGAGTATTTTCTGTAATCTTGGAAACTAAAGAGGTTTTTGGCAGCTGTGGCATTTTTGAGCATTTTGCTTTTTATTAAAACGATAATTGCAAGGTAAGTTGCATCACTACGCAGGCAACCTCTAATTTTCTGTAGTGCTTGATGCAAATTTTTAAAAAAGAAGGGACGGTTGGCTTCCCTGTTTAAGCAAGGAGATGCAAGTTTATCTGGGGGTTCTTGTTTATGGAAACATACTAAGGGTATACGTCAAAACAAACACTACTAAATTTTGAAAAATTGAGAACAAATACCGCTAAATTTTGAGATATTCAGCTTTGTGCTTCTTTCAAAAAATCCTTTTTTTCTGGTCAAAATTAAGTGCAAAGCTAAACCTTCACAGACTTATTTTCTGAAAAAGAGGCTATTTGGCTAGATTTTTCAAAGCTTTATATGTCTTCTTTTGGGAAGTTTGAACTCTTAAAGTGGATTCCTTCAGACTATCTCAAAACAAATTCTTAAATTGGATTCCTTCAGAGTATCTCAAAACAAATTCCTACTGTTCTGTGACCATACAGCTTAATATTGCTCCCTTCAATTTTTAGATTTAACTATAATCTCTGCGGTCAATATTTAATTAATTTAATATCGTGTGTTTCATTGAACTACGTATCAGATATTAAACTGATAAGAATACTACACTTGATCTTAGCCAAATGGCCAAGAAATGTATGCTTTTAACGTTTTCTTCCTTCGTCATTTATACTCTCTTTTTTTTTACTCTACTCTTTCGCTGCTGCATGTGGGATAAATATGGACTCTTTATTCTTAGTTAATGATTCCCCATTATAAAATTCGTTTCATAATTCAAAACAAATTACTTAACAATTTTTTATATTAAAAACTTTTTAAAATTTTATATCAAAGATATTTCCCAAAGGTTTCAATTTGTGTAATAAAATTGTAAAGAAATAAAATGAATTCTCCTTTTCTAGATGTCACAAACAATATAATTTAATTAATTTAACAATGAAATCTAAACTAGGTTATCTTCATAATTTGGTAAGGGTCCAATCTATGTGTGTGAAATTGAATCAAATTAGATATATGATTTGTAGATTTAAATTCTAGTAGGGCTTAAGTTATTTGCCATAGCTTTGCTATATTAGGTCCCTTCTTGTACCTAACATAAACCCTTTCAAAATGTGGCCATCTTTTTTTTTTTTTTTAAATTTAACAATTTTATTTGATTTAAAGATGTCATAAAGCCAAGCTACAACAAAATATTTAAAACTAGAGTCAAACAATGGATCTAATCAACATATTATTAAAATTTTGTAATCAAGAACATCATCTAAGAGAAAATAGTAACAAACTAGCTCTTATAAAAGAGATTGTAGGGGCTAAAACTATGCCATGATGGTGCCAACACTACCAAGATTGAGAAGAAAACAGTGAACATAAATCTTGGTCAGCTCTAATAGCTACCTTAGAAATTGAAGGAAGACGAAAGACCCAATATTAAGGAAGGAGTAAAGTTGATATTGGATAGTATAAGAAGTCTACACATCTTTTTCTATTGAATAACTGTTGGATGACATCTAAGACAAAATACATGATACAAGGATTAGTCGATAGTTGTAAAAAAATTCACACTAGAGAATTTTCTGAAATCACGCTGGAGAATTTTCTAAAGTCATTGGTTGTTCCTATCCGCGTATTCCTTGAACCTCTTATAAGGACAAGTACTAGTATTTAAAATATGACTAAAACATCAATACATTCAAATATTATCTTAAATTTCCTAGGGACATATCATTTAAAGATGTCATAAAGCCAAGCTACAACAAAATATTTAAAACTAGAATCAAACAATGGATCTAATCAACATATTATTAAAATCTTGTAATCAAGAACATCATCTAAGAGAAAATAGTAACAAACTAGCTCTTATAAAAGAGATTGTAGGGGCTAAAACTATGCCATGATGGTGCCAACACTACCAAGATTGAGAAGAAAACAGTGAACATAAATCTTGGTCAGCTCTAATAGCTACCTTAGAAATTGAAGGAAGACGAAAGACCCAATATTAAGGAAGGAGTAAAGTTGATATTGGATAGTATAAGAAGTCTACACATCTTTTTCTATTGAATAACTGTTGGATGACATCTAAGACAAAATACATGATACAAGGATTAGTCGATAGCTGTAAAAAAATTCACACTAGAGAATTTTCTGAAATCACGCTGGAGAATTTTCTAAAGTCATTGGTTGTTCCTATCCACGTATTCCTTGAACCTCTTATAAGGACAAGTACTAGTATTTAAAATATGACTAAAACATCAATACATTCAAATATTATCTTAAATTTCCTAGGGACATATCATTTAAAGATGTCATAAAGCCAAGCTACAACAAAATATTTAAAACTAGAGTCAAACAATGGATCTAATCAAACATATTATTAAAATCTTGTAATCAAGAACATCATCTAAGAGAAAATAGTAACAAACTAGCTCTTATAAAAGAGATTGTAGGGGCTAAAACTATGCCATGATGGTGCCAACACTACCAAGATTGAGAAGAAAACAGTGAACATAAATCTTGGTCAGCTCTAATAGCTACCTTAGAAATTGAAGGAAGATGAAAGACCCAATATTAAGGAAGGAGTAAAGTTGATATTGGATAGTAGAAGAAGTCTACACATCTTTTTCTATTGAATAACTGTTGGATGACATCTAAGACAAAATACATGATACAAGGATTAGTCGATAGCTGTAAAAAAATTCACACTAGAGAATTTTCTGAAATCACGCTGGAGAATTTTCTAAAGTCATTGGTTGTTCCTATCCGCGTATTCCTTGAACCTCTTATAAGGACAAGTACTAGTATTTAAAATATGACTAAAACATCAATACATTCAAATATTATCTTAAATTTCCTAGGGACATATCATTTAAAGATGTCATAAAGCCAAGCTACAACAAAATATTTAAAACTAGAATCAAACAATGGATCTAATCAACATATTATTAAAATCTTGTAATCAAGAACATCATCTAAGAGAAAATAGTAACAAACTAGCTCTTATAAAAGAGATTGTAGGGGCTAAAACTATGCCATGATGGTGCCAACACTACCAAGATTGAGAAGAAAACAGTGAACATAAATCTTGGTCAGCTCTAATAGCTACCTTAGAAATTGAAGGAAGACGAAAGACCCAATATTAAGGAAGGAGTAAAGTTGATATTGGATAGTATAAGAAGTCTACACATCTTTTTCTATTGAATAACTGTTGGATGACATCTAAGACAAAATACATGATACAAGGATTAGTCGATAGCTGTAAAAAAATTCACACTAGAGAATTTTCTGAAATCACGCTGGAGAATTTTCTAAAGTCATTGGTTGTTCCTATCCACGTATTCCTTGAACCTCTTATAAGGACAAGTACTAGTATTTAAAATATGACTAAAACATCAATACATTCAAATATTATCTTAAATTTCCTAGGGACATATCATTTAAAGATGTCATAAAGCCAAGCTACAACAAAATATTTAAAACTAGAGTCAAACAATGGATCTAATCAACATATTATTAAAATCTTGTAATCAAGAACATCATCTAAGAGAAAATAGTAACAAACTAGCTCTTATAAAAGAGATTGTAGGGGCTAAAACTATGCCATGATGGTGCCAACACTACCAAGATTGAGAAGAAAACAGTGAACATAAATCTTGGTCAGCTCTAATAGCTACCTTAGAAATTGAAGGAAGACGAAAGACCCAATATTAAGGAAGGAGTAAAGTTGATATTGGATAGTATAAGAAGTCTACACATCTTTTTCTATTGAATAACTGTTGGATGACATCTAAGACAAAATACATGATACAAGGATTAGTCGATAGCTGTAAAAAAATTCACACTAGAGAATTTTCTGAAATCACGCCGGAGAATTTTCTAAAGTCATTGGTTGTTCCTATCCACGTATTCCTTGAACCTCTTATAAGGACAAGTACTAGTATTTAAAATATGACTAAAACATCAATACATTCAAATATTATCTTAAATTTCCTATGGACATATCCTAGTGCTAGTTTATTAGCCAAGCAAACTACCTCAAGAAAAACTAAGATAGCAATGGTAATCAACGCCCCATGATAAATGTTGGAGCACCTCTTTGAATGCAACAGATTCCCTCTACTTTGTCGTTGGCGAACACATGGACTTTCGCTTCCCCGTGCGCTTGGTATCAACAACCCTCAACCATTGCATCCTTTTAGTATGCAAATCCTCAAACTCTCACAGTGTTGCATCCTTCGGGAACGTGGATTCCTGAACTCTCAGCGTCAAACCTCAGGAGTATTCTCTACTCAATCCATTGGAAAGTGTTTCCTCAAATCCTCGCCTTCTGGCATGCTTTTTCATAGAACCCTATTGTTTGAACAAAAGAATTCACTGACCATCAAGGTCGACCACGGATGCCATTAATGGGGCCAAATTTGAATGTAAAATGGGAAATACGTGGGATAACTAATTAAAGTAACGGAATTGAATTGGATACAGCTAAGATCAACGCGGAACATCATCTTTTGGAGTCCTCGGTACTCGGTGTGAATCCCTCCATATAACAACCAAATCTGCTACACCTGTATCGCATTGGCTTTTCCTCTTCACTGGGTTTCTGGATATCAAAATTTTTGTTTCAAGGCAGAAAGAGGGAGATCTAGCACGGTTGCAAATGGCCAAGATGGGAGCAGTAACAGTAGCAGTGATCTGCCTGGTGGCTCTGTTGGGTGTGGCTTGTGCCTCTGATAACTTTTCTGTGACAGGCAAGGTCTACTGTGATAACTGTGGTGCTGGCTTCCCCACTAGAATCTCTCCCACTATTGCTGGTAAGCATTTTCCAACTACATTTTCCATTTTTGCTCATTTGGGTGTTTTGTTTTCTGCCTTCTGAGCTTCCAAAAGACCAGATCTGATATGCAATGCTCTGATATCTTTTAATGAAGTTTATGGAAACACTTTCATGTGTTTTTTTGTGGGCATTTTGTTATCAGTGTAATGCTGTTTACTTGACATTGGATTTGTATTAATTACAGCTTATATTTAATGGAGGCGCTGTGTCTCTTGAATGTTATGCTTATGGGTATCATATTTTTTCAAATGTGTTTGGAAGTATAATTTCCCTGCACTTTGGGGTTTAAGATGGAGATTTCACTCTTCAGTGTTTGGTATGCGTGGATTTGGAGGAACTGAACAATTGGGGGGCAATTGAGGGGTTTTGTTGAATGGATTGTCTGTAAGTTGGGTAGGAGTCAGTTACATGTAGAGATTTGGTTCTAATAAATTAGAGTTATTTACAGGTGCCACAGTAGCAGTGCAATGCAATGATAAAGATGGAAAACAAACTTTTTATGCAAAAGGAGTGACTGACAAGGATGGGAAATTCAGCATCCCTGCAGCAGGTGAGCGTCCCCATGAACTGTGCAAGGCAGAAGCCCTGAGCAGCCCTGATGCAAAATGCAACATTCCATCAGAAGTCAACCATGGTCCGGTTTACTTAACCCACAACAATGGCATCAATTCTGATGAGAGAATAACTGGCCCCTTTTCTTTCAAATCTACTGAGAGGAACGCTGAGTGTGCAGTAGTCATGGCTGAATATAATATCTATTGAATTGCATCATTTTAGTCAAGAGGAACATATGGTTTTCCTCTTATTTTTTTCTTTTGTGCATCTTAGTAGATGTGTGGCAACAGGGTTGCCCAATCTTTGATCTATCAGATTTATAAGTCTAGATATATCTCTCATGTAGTGATGATATGAATCACTTATGGATTGCATTTTATTTATCAACGATCTAATTTATGTGTAGGTAAGTCTTCAAAAATATTCAGATCTTGAATATATGTTATTACTTGCTCCCATTCTGAGCATTTTGTTGGATGAATTTGGTTGTAAGGAATCAAATGATATTAGAGTAATTAGTAATGTTTTTTATTATTATTTTTCTTCTAAATAATATGCACTCTTATTTTTAATAAATTATAATCAAATTTAGGAGTTTTACTTGAATCTGCAACAGTAATACTTGTTTTTTTTTTTTTTAACCTTTACTAACAGTGAGTTCGTTCTTTGAACAGTGATTCAGAATCCTTTAACTTTATGTTACAAACTATAAAGTAATTTAATATAAATATTATAAACACTGATAAAAAAAATTATGTAGATAAGTTGTTTAATATCTAGGTGTAATTTACAGGACTGAATGTTGTTATAGTGAATAACAAAATGTTAATAGAATAGATTTTTAACTCCACGAGACCAAAGACAGCCTATGGGACAGGAGAGCCTGCAATTTTTGCTCTGTAATTGTGTTGACACAAACAGCCTCTATTCTTGTATAGTATCCAAGGAAATAGTTTTGGATTTAGTACCTTGTTGTTCAATAGTTTTAGAAGGTAAATTCCATTGAGAAAGCTTTCACCTCTGTGTGTGGAATTAATTTAATATTGTTGAATAATAGGAGATTAAATATGGTGGGGTATGCTTTGAAGTGATTTTGGTTTTAGTGTTGTATTGTCTAATGAAGTTTTTGAAAGTTAAGTTTGCAAGGCACTTGTGATGCTGAGAAAGCGAACAAAATTTCTTTTGCATTTACTTTACTTTTGTTATAAGCCAAGCATATGCTTTATTATTTGACTGTACTGTCTTTAGTATGTCTGTGGACTGTTTCCATATTATGTCAATGTTTAACTGCACAAATTTCTGTATTTTCATATTATTTGAATAATGTAAAATCCCGGAGAATATTGGTCAAATGCCATCGCTGTTTAGAATATAAAAAAGGCTGTCAGACTCTTAATTTGGTCAAATGGGTCACTGCTATTGTATTAGTTCTTTGCTGACAGGTAGGTTATTATTGCAGGATTGGTTACAATGTCTGGAATTATTTTTATTGCAGGATTGGTTACAGCGTCTGGAATTATTTTTTTTGCAATTTGAAATATGGAAATGTCAAATTTTTAATGAATAATAATGAAAAAAGATTTTGTTACGCTTCAATTGGTTGCCCTATTAGTTGCCCCGCAGCTGACCATGACAAATTGCAGAATATATATATCTGCTAAACCCCATAATTTCCAACCTTATGCTGCTATTATTATGAGCCCCTCAGATCAAAGATCTGCAGTTTAAATATTAATACATTTAGCAGGAAATGAAACGCAACATATCAACTAATATCTGTGATCATAGTCAATATGAAATATGGTTTTGTAGAACAATGTCATTTGATGGTTATATATTGCATTTGATTTTGGTTTATTTGCAATACTGGCATGTTTTGTTAAAATCTTCCTATAGTTCAATATATTGCTGTCTTTTATTGTTTTCATCTTGAATCTGCTCTGCCAAGAAAATTATGAAGTGGTTATCTCACAAGTATAAACATTTTTGGGCAATAATATGATAAAAAAATTCTGTCACCCGCTACTCCATTAGAAACAACTTTTTTCAAGCTTTAGACATCAGTGGCATTATAAAGATTTGATTTTGGGGCATCTCAGAGTTATAACCAAAAAATATTGTGTTGTGCAAAGGCCCATTGCCATTGGGCAATAAAACTTAAGGCACAAATTTGGCTCATGTAATTGATTTTCTTTCAATTACAAGTAAAACAAGTACCCTTAACCTTAAATTTTTGGATTGCCAAAAAATTGGCCTTTGTTTTTTTAGGTCGATTTTTTTTTCCTCTTGGGTTGTAATGTGGGTTTTTTTCGTTACGTATTTATCAATAATAGTGGTTTAAAAGTAGCATTCCATAATTTGGATTGATTATTCTTGCTCATGAGCCATATTTTAGGTGTCTCCCTATTATACCAAAATGTAGAGGTAAATTTCAACTCATCTATCAAATTTTAATTTGTATTGCAATGAAAATGTATGACTAGATTGTCATGTTATTTACTTTTTTTTTTAATATAAAAATCTGAAAAGAGATATTAGGGGTTCCCAATTAGGATTTCTTTGGGAGCTTTCACTAGTGTTTCACGAGGACACATCCCTCCTAAAAACCCTACATTTTTAGGACATGGATGTTTCGGGGACACGAGGACTTGGGGAAACATCCCCTTACTATCCCACCACTGCCACCCACGGCCTGAAGACATTTTTTGGGACATCCCACTCAAAGAGGGGATATTTTCGAGATGACCCATTCATTTTGGTCTTCTTGGAGACTCTGGGACATCCTAGAGATGCCTAGGGGACTCCTAGACATCTCCTAACTGTCCCCAAGATGCCCAAGGGACTCTTAGACGTCCCCTAACTGTCCTTGAGACTCCCAAACATCCCCACAACAACTAAAGCAAAAAGTTTATTTTTTAAATCAGATTTTTTTTTGGATTTTTATGCTAGTAACCTTACCCTATTGGTTTATGGGTTGCACCCACACCCTAAGCAATCACAAATGTGAAAAAACTAAGAAAGGCTATAGGCTATATGAAAGTAAGGACTTGGTATTACAGAAAAATAGTGATAAAATTATGAAAATGATAGTGCGCCATGAAGTTTTGTTTGGTATTGAAGGCCCCTAGACCCTTGCGAGAGGTGTTGCCCCTCAACCCCACTAGGGGTGCTACCCCTGGACCCCCACAAGACTCCCACCCACCACCATCTTGCCACTGTCTGCCTCCCCATCCCCAAAACTTAGGCCCTTGTTCCCCTGTCCCTTGTCTCCCAGTCAAGGAATGAAACATAGGATTTCACTAGAAGGCACATGGAATTATTTGGCTTGCCAATTCATGAAATTAGCCACTATGAGATTATGATGGTAGATGCCAAACATGATTTTACATAAGGATGAATGATTTATGGCTTGCAATTAAATATTGCAATTACACTAATCATTAGTCTTCCAACCTTGAACTACTACTTTTGCCTTAATTCTAAACTCCTTGTTAATGTTGTTCTTAGCATAGCTAAACCTAGTTGGTAGCTAACAAATGTGGTCAGGGACATAAATGTTTCTAAGTGGCTTTGAGGAATTTGTGGTCTCCCATATATATAGGGAAGGCAATACTGTTGCGGATGCTATGGCCAATGTTAGTATTAATAGCTCCTCTTGGAGATGTTGGAGAAAGGCTGCTAATCTGCCTAGTAAAGTTCAAGCCCTTATTGTCAAAGACAGTAGTAGGCCTTGACAATATTTTGGATCTTGAGCTCCATGAAGGGAGGATTGACAACTGGGGGAATGCTAGTCGGGTTACCCAGACCATGTTCCTCTGTATCGATGTCGGGAGAAATGTGGATGACTTGAAAGGGTGGGTTGCCGATAGGTCCATGGGAGGATATAATGTCCTTAAGGATAAAATTCAAATGAATAATGGAACCATTGGGATTCAAATCCTTATAAGCGAGAAGGCTAACATGGATGGGCAAGCCACGAGTCAGCAACCTATTGTTGACTAGTTGCTAGTGGGGAAGGCGGCCCACTTGATGGGAATGGTTGGAGGACGGATTGACATTATAGAAACCATCTTGATTTCATCTCCGATCGCCTCTGCATTAATTGTGACATGAGGTGGCAGGCGTACATTCTTCCCCTAGCGGTGCAACAAGGTGGTAGGAGCTCCCCGTGTCATCATTTAAGCTCCCATCAAATCCAGCGCGACATTCATTGGAGTAATATGGGGTGCATTGAAGGATTAGGAATCCATTATTTCATTTATCAATTGCATTGGCTCATTTCTTGTAGAAAAAGACAAGCATTCCCTCGACATATCTGTTATTGTGTGTTAACCAAGGTGTTGTCATTGGAGGAGATATTGTGAGAACGAACCCCTCTTCCCCTAATGAATTTAAACATGACCCTACTATCTAGTATATCCTCCAAGAAGGGGGTGACTTCCTTTCTTGAAATTCTGAAAGGTCATGACGAGATCCTCTCTTGTCAGTTTGTAGATTCCTGGGACAACAAGCATGTCCGACTGTGTGGTATTGGATTCGAGGTGACTAAAGAAATCATAGACCAGGCAACAAGGATGTCTACCAAAGGGAGAAAGCATTGTTGTCGGAGCAGGGTTCTGTCACATCCCTACAAACCCATATTTTGCGATAATGCCTGAGGTCCTGATGTAATTTGAACCTAGGCAAAAACCTTTATGTTTTGATCTTCGAACATAATATGTTTATGTGAATGTGATGATGGTTAAAAATAGGAACATTAAAGTTTTAATGGTCTCAAGTGTTAATTAATGATATCTTTATAACTTGTTATTTTGTTGATTAACTAGGAATATCATGAGTTAAATATCTTTACTCTTGTGATGTTAGTATGGCATAGTGGAATCAATGATTAATTTGATACTAACCGGATAATGACATGTGTGTGTTGAATTGTATGTGAGGAACTTGATTGGTTTTGCAGGCTCTAGGGTGCAAAAAAAAGTGGGTTCAATGGTTCCGTCAGAAGTGTATTCCGAGGCCAACCCAACCTTGCTCCCATAACCTTGTATACAAGTGAGTTTAGTTGGTATTCGACTGTAAATACTGCAAGTACTGGGTTTATCATGGTGGTAGGGACCTAATTAATGTTAGACGTAGGTGCAGCTAATGTTTTGAGGGGTCCGTTTTGTCTGAACATGCTTGTCCACCACTTGGGTATTGATTACCTTAACCTAGTTACTTGGCCTTTGTATTTTGGAGAGCCCCATTTAGGTAATAATTATATATATATATATATATATATATATATATATATATATATATATATATATATATATATATATATATATATATATATATATATATATATATATATATATATATAATGCGCTTGGTAAACTTTCTAACGTGACTAGCGACGCTGGTACGACACGCCCTCCAGCTCCATACAAATGCTTTTGCCCGGAGCAATGAACTGGTGAGGCCACAACATGAGGGACCTCGTCCCCTAGCAAGAACACTTCAAACCCGCAAGCTCGTTAGCCTAGCGAAGGCGTAAAGCCTGCGAGCTCGATGGCCCAGTGGGGGTTTGAACTCTGGTGGCCGCCACTACAACCGAGCAACTTAAGCATCGAACCACGCCCTTATCGGCAATAATAATAATAATATACTATTAAAAATGAAATTCCTATAATAATACTTACCAATGAGCGATTGTTTTATAAAGCCATAAGAAAAGGGGGGTTTATTATTAAAAACATTTATAGTTTTAATGTGAAGGCAAAACGGGAATGAAAATTCCATTAATCAAACAAAGAAGATTTCTTTATTGTTTTTGGTAGAAAGAGGGGAAGGAAGGCGGTGTACGCAGGGGAGCAAAGATTTAATGGCGACCAAATTCATTTAGGAGGGAGGTGCAAGGAAGGGTGAAGCCATTACTAAGATATGGCATTCCTCTTCCATCCTGGAAGAATTCTACGGATAGAAGGTCAAGGGCGTGTTGGAAAAAGGAGAGGGGGATTGACTTTAAAAGGAGGAGGTGGCTAGTTTTGGGGAAGAATGAAGAATTTTAGGCTTGGAGATGAAGAAAAAAAGGGACTGGTAGAGCCGATTGTGAAGAAAGGAAAGAAATCATCTTTAGAAGGAGGCCATTGCAAGTAAATCCACCCTTGTTTGTTTACAAACATGACAAATAGGTTTTATGCTAGAAGAATATTTTTGTATTCTGAACCCTTCCTGCTGCCGTCTCCTCTACCTGTAGGCATCCATGTTTAAAACATCTTCTATTTTGTATGCAACCAGAATAAAAAGATGATAATTATAAGATAGAACTTTTTATAAAAAATATATTACTCATTTCTTCTTTTACCGCTCCTCGTGAGAATGAAAAGACGAAATAAAATTCCAGGGTAAATGAAGTAAGAGTTTGTCTGACAAAATACCTGAAAATTCTATGTAGATATTAGCTAATACCAGGCAATCAGATTTGCACACAAACCATGTGATTAAGATGGACAATCCTTTAGGAAATTTTTACCAGTCATACTGTTATGCAGAAAACCAAGTTAACTCTCATGCTCTCTGTCTTTACCCTTCTTGACCTAGTGCTAAGTCTTGTGTGTTATCTCACATACGATTTTATCTTTATCACTCCTAAAGCTCTTACCTTCTTGCACTTTGATTTCTATTCAAGGTAATGGCATGAGTTGTAATGTGTTGATTAGACTATAACTCATGCATTTACTTAAGGCAAGAATCCCCTATCACTATATAGTATGGTTCCACTACATCCTAGGTAATGTAGCTGGGGTATTTCTGAGTTAATATAGTCTAAAGGATCAACATCGAGTCTCTATATCGATGGGTTGCATACTCCTTAACCTTTTGTACAAGGGTTCCACTCTTATTGGAAGAAATCTATTAAATGTGTAATTTTGCCAAAGAGGATAGCCTTCAAGTCTACAAGATTATTATGTTATTGTCCCCGTCCTTCCGTTGTTTTGTTATCCAGAACTTAATAGAGAGTCTCCTTCCCAGCTGATATATCCCTTCTATCTTGATATGAGTCGATCAGTCTACCTCTATTTTACCCTTCAGTAATGATTAGTTGTATAACAACTTGTTAGCTGTCAAGGTTTTCAGTTAATGAGTTAAGGGGATGTTTAAATTCTTTAGTTAGACTCTAAGAAGATCTGGATATATAGGATAGACTTTGGGTGATAGGAAATAAAATTTAAAACTATTTTTCATTAAATATAGTTGTTAACCTCAATTAATTTAGCAAGTCAATGTGTTGGTTCACCAAAACTAGATTGTGATATTTAGAGTTCAGGTGAACCAATCTATATTTATATGGACATCTAACAAAATAACTGGCTCATGTTTGAGCCTTGAAAGGCGGATATTAGTGAATTACTTTATGCAGTCCCCGACTTCATTCTTTGGAACAATAGCTATAAATGAACAATGTGGGGTATGTAATGAAGCCCCTCCCTCATAAGTTTTCCTTTATGTATATGCTAATCTCTATATTCTACTGAAGGACACTTTTAACCACCTATGAGTGGGAGTTAAGCATAAGGGATGGGGTTAGTAAGAACCAAAACCCCTTTTGTTTTAAATAGTAAAGGTTTGGGTTGTAGGGGTTCATAGGGCATCCCATTATTAATTTGCACTTGGGGATTGATTCCCTAACTTATGTAAATTTTCCCTTGGAAATTTTCTCTAGTCCAGTATGCCACAAATAGGTCTATGTTTCTTTGGCAAGGTTAGAAACCCATACTTGGATGTGGTTCAAACTTACAACTAAATAGCCTGACATGTTTCAAAGATGGATTATACCACCGAAGAGTGCCTAAATCTTGAATTAAATGAATGCCTATGAGTGGGAAAATGTCCAATAGTACCAATGGAAATAATATTTTATGGTCTCTTATACACAATGAGCAATTGTAAGACCACATGAATGAGCTGAGCCTTGTGCAGGAGTAGTTAGTCGGCTGTCACCAGTACTATGCAGGTGACGGATGCCAAGCGCTAACTGTCGTACAGTAAGGATTAGCTGGCCATTACCAGTAGCATGGAGGTAAAGGAGGCTAGAGCAATCCACATTATGATACAATAGTGATGTTAGCCAGTTGTCACCAGTACCATGCAGGGGACAGATGCTAGGAGCTAACCACAGTATCTTTAGTAGTAGTTGGCCGTCACTAGTAGCACAGGGGTGACAGGAGCTAGAGCTACCCTGGGTAGGGTAGGTATAGCCGATGTTCACCATTACCATGTAGGTGATTGGCCAGGTGCTAACCCCTACTGGGATGTCAGATGCTCGCTAGTAGCATGGAGGCGATAGGTGTCTACATCTAATGACTCAGAAAGGTTCAGGGAACTGTGGACTTCTTATTCTACATCGAAGGACCTTGACTGCTCTTAGACCTAGATAGTGATGGTGGCTAGTATTATGGGATGTTTGCTACCCATCCTAGTAATGGCAATTCTTACCCCATTAGGAGGTAATTAATTATGAGTAAGTCACTTAAAACCTAGTAGTAGGCTGAGATATGTTAAATGCATGAGCATTGTTCTCTTAACTAATGAGAAACACAATTGAAAGAGTAAAACCATTGAGTTAGCTCACTCCTTTGGAAAGGTATAAGGGATCATCACAAATACAAGTGTGGTAGGAATCAATCTTGGTGGGTAGATCGTAAAGGGAGAGTTTGGGGACCACTCATGGACCTTGCCTTTGGAATACACTTGTGGATGAAATCTATGAACCCTTAGTTGGGGTGGATAGGGACCTTATCCACATGGTTGGGATGATTTGCACCTCTACGTCAAGAACTGATGGATTCCAAAACTCAAGTAGCACCATGATGGATGGCTAGTATCCTCTACTCCACGTTTATGACCAGGTATCTCCCTGTTGATTTATTATATTTCATTTAGTCAGGAATGAGTCTATGATACTTACTCGATATTTACATAAGCTGAACTTTAAAACTATGGTCAAAGTTAGCCACTATCTATGAATGTTGATCTATAAATAAATTTAGGATTTATGATGTTAAGTCTGGTTTTATTGTTTTGAGATCTTTTAACAGTAATCATTTTGGGAGGATGGCTACTACCAAGGTGACGTTATAACCTGGTCGAGACATTGATGTAACTAAGATTGTTCTATAGAGGAAAAAGACTTATAAATCCTATGCTTAAGTTCCTTATAGTCATGCTTAGGTGGGACATCATCTTCTAGAACTAATAAAGTCATAAACAAGGGTTATGTATGAAGATTTAAACTAGAACAGATGTTGTCCTAAATGGTTATCCTAGCTGTATGTTGTGAAAGACTTAAACTAGAACAACTATTGTCCTAAATGTTTATCCTAGATGCATGTTATACATTATTATGGACTGATCATTGTCTTATTGCAATGGAGCACCCAGTCATACCTTGATATGGTGGTGGCTAACAATCATGTGTAATTGTTTGGTATTTTTGTATATTGGTTGAATAACAGTTCAAAAAAAAATTGTGTGATTGACCTATTATTACAAAGGGTATCAGAGCACCAAGTTCCAACTCTGGACTAAAGTGCTACCAACTTCTATAGGTACTGAAAAATAAATAAATGAATAAAATTTCCTTTTCTTTTTTTTGGCAGCCATGGGCCATGGAAGGAAAGGAAAAAGAATGTCTTCTAAATAATCTCTTGCCACCTCCAAGGTCCTCGACGAACCTAATGAATCTGGAAAGAACCCCCTCAAGGAGGAAATTGAAACCATATCTGACATAGAGCCCTTGGCCATGGCTCTTAAATGACTAAAAATAGAAGGTGGAAAGGATATTGATAGTACCTCTGCTAATCGTAAGATGGTGAAAAAGGACCCTCCAATGATGACTAAGAAAAAACCATCAGCTGTTCGAGATTTTCCTTTTGGGTGTGGGCATAATGCTCCAATGTTAACCAAGGAAATTATTGTTGAATATGAGCGTGTTAACCCAAACATGAGTGTAATTGATGAAGCCTCAGAGGAGGAAGAGCTCAAAGAAGAAAAAGAATGAGACATGGCAATGTAACGTAATATAATATATATATATAGAGAGAGAGAGAGGAAACTATGTAACTTCGATGATAATATTACTAAATAAACATCATCACCTGGAATATCATGTAAACACTTATGGAGTACATAATATATATATATATATATATATATGATTATTAACACTAATATGCCGTAGTATACCATAGATAACTAATTGTGAAATTCTTGCAATTGCAGAGTTAGTTGTTGTGGGAATCATGAGGAGAACCAATCAAAGAGAAACGGATCCAAGTTTGGCAGAGATCCTTCGTGCAAGCAAGAATATAACTCCCTCACCTGTCAGGGTACCAGAAGAGATTCAAGCAGAAATGAATGCTCTTAGGGCCAAAATAACATCTCAAGAACAACAAATTGAAGAGTTGATGAGGCAAAAGGATCAAGGGACAAATCATAATACAGGGCTAGGTACCAAAAAATAGGATACAAAAACCAAAGAGCCCTCTAAGTTTGATCATGAAAACCATTCTAGAATGCTCTCATGTAGTCCTTCACCTATGAGAAGAAGAGACGAGGAGAAAGATCCACTAATTCAGGAACTAAAGAAAATGCAGTTGCCCAAGTATGACGAGACTGGAGGAGGGGATGCAACAGAGGCTTGGTTGGTCGGGATGAACAAGTATTTTGGATTGTCTGACATGAATTGCAACACTCAGGCTCGATTGGCCATATATCAGTTGGAAGGAGAAGCATCCCTATGGTGGGACTTGTAGGCACTCAAGAGATATGATCTGAAAGATATAACTTGGGATAAGTTTGAAAAGCAATTTCGCAAGGAATATTTGTCTGCACGTCATCACGACCAAAAGATGACCCAATTCCATTCCTTGCATCAAGGGGTGATGATCGTAAGTGAATATAAGGCCAAATTTATGAGCTTGCTATGCCATGTACATCATATGAAGGAAGAGGAGGATCGTGTGAACAAATTCATCCTCGGGCTAAATAAGGGGCTTATATATGCAACCAAGCTTACTCGACCTAGGAATTTGAGCTAGGTAGTAGAAGCAGCTACTATTGCTGAGGAAAAGAAAAAGAACAAACTTGAAAGAAAGCAAAGATCTTTTTCCTTCTCACATACCAACAAGAAGGAGTCCAAGAAGGATTTACGAGTAGAAAGGACACCAGGGAAATTCAAGAAGAGTCAAAACTTCAAAAGAAATTCTAGGTCTACACCACAGAGGTATAATGATGGGAAAGGGCAAAAACCATTGAGGACATAGGTACTTGTTGTTACATCAGAAAATGTCCCCTTGGGGGCTTTTCTCTCTTAAGGTTTATCTCCCAAGTCTTGTTTATGCATTTAGAGTATTTTTCATGTTAGTCTGACATCCCGATGAGAAAACCCTGAAGTTCCATGGCAATTTAGACTCAAGGGATGCACTTAACAATAATCCTACCTGAAATAGGGGGGTTGGACTTGGGCACCTACGCCCTAGTCAGGCCCAATCTTTTAAGTGTGGTTTGTGACCGTTATTTAGGTCCTATGTTGACACGGTAAGCTTCAATTACAAAATTCTTGGCGGGAATGTTTGTAGTTCCATATATAAGCATGTTTAGGCATTCATTTGTAAACTAGATGGTTATTGTGAACTTCATGCATTTTAGTGATTAGAGTATTCAGAATATTCATTGTGTTGCAAAGCATATCATTGTTTTTGTGTTTGTATTTGTAGATTTGGGCAGCCATCTCCTCATGGCATGAAGAGCTTCTTCCTTCCATGAGATCTTCACTACAAGGTGATATCAATTGTGTTTTCAATCATTTATCATTTAAATTTTGCCTCTATCCCGCAGGGATATGCACTCTTTCTCTGACAACGGTGTTCAAAAGACTTGAATGTCTCTCCGGGGCTTGACTGAGGCAAGCCTCTAAACACCACAACCCCAACCCATTTTTTCTGTGATTGCAGGTTACATGTTGTAGGAGTAGGAAAAGTGGAGTTGCAAGAGAGCATTGCAGACTGTCAGAATTGTAGATCTAAAGAGAAAACAAGGACCTGGACTCAGGTGCCCACTCATTAGTCCTCCGGATCCCGCAACAAGAAAATCTCTGAGACAACAGGAACAGGTTGCAAACAAGGTTTCCAAATCCTGAAGAAAATGGTGGCACTGAACTAGGGCGCCGCCTATTATTCTAGACTGTTCTTCTTCTTGAACTTCAAAATCTAGTACACATTTGATTATCATTTAGTATATATGTCTGTGAGCATTTTCTGTGATTTATCCGTTTGCTTCCGAATTTACATAATTAGGGTTTTGAGCATAATTGGGCATAATTGAACAAAAAATCCAAACAATTCCAATCTTCCCTACATTCCAAGTGATTGAAGGTTTGATAGTAGATTCCAACTTGACCTAAAGTCCTTGAATGTTTAAGGTGAAAGGAGGATACACATAAACCATCAAATCAAAACCATATCCAAAATTTACCCTAAACATTTTGGTGAACCCATGTTTTTAATGAATTTGGCACCTTGATGAGTTTTTTGCTTTAGATTTACATTCATTTCATTCATTCATTTCATTGTTCATCTTATTGCATTTGAAAAATTACAAACAAATTGAAAATTTTGGAAAATTTTGAAAAAATTGGCATTTTTAGCTTGCATTTTCATATAATTTGAATTAGTTGGCATTTAATTTCATTAAATTTCTATCATTATCATCAGATCTGATTTGAAATACAAAAAATTTTCATTCATCATTAATTTAGATTGCATTTTCATGTTAAATTGATAAAAATTGTTTGAAATTGTGCATTTTTTTTTCATATAACCTAGTTTTGCATTAGCTAGGGTTTGTAGTCCAAATCTTGTTTCAGATTTTACTACCATTTTAAAACACTCATTAGGATTTATTTCTAACTATAGTGTTGCATCATAGTGGTTCGCTTACAAAATTTCATGCCTAGGGTTTGAAAACCTTGATTTTTCACTAGATTTTGGCCTTATCGTCTCTCTAGATTTGCATCCTAGGCATGTTGTAAAAGATTTTTCTGCACTAATTGGCTGTTATTAGGGTTATTATCTACTTCCCCTCTTAAAATTCTTTACAAAACCTTTTTATTGGGCCCTTACAGTGGAAATTTGGTGAAAAATTACATATTTTGGGTATATTTGACCCAGTGTTTGACCTAGATTTGCACTCCAAGTGTGTTGTGAAAGATTTTATGGCTTTAGGTGACTGCTATTATTGTTATAATTTGTTGTTCCTCCTAAAATTCTTTTCTTTACAACACCCCTTTTATTGGGTCTTTGCATTGAACATTTGTGAAAAATTGCATGTTTTAGTGTATTTTCACTAGGTTTTGACTAGTCATCATTCTAGATTTGTGTCAAAAGTGTGTTGTGAAGGATATTATTGCTTTAATGGATTGATATTAGACATATTATTTTATGCTGATCAATTTCCTTACAACACCTTTTCCTTCATTTATTTGCATTGAAAAAAGCTGAAAAAATCAAGCATTTTAGGTCATTTTTCGTACATAGTTTTGCATTCATGGATTCTCCTAATCATTCATATTTGGAAGATTTATTTGAGTACATTATGAATTATGATAATTTTTGCAAATTCACTGATAAACATCCTCAAGTCTTCCATCAAATAGCCTACATCTATGGTATTGACTTGTCCGTAAGCACTACCTATGATATCCTTCAAACAATAGCTTATTTTGAAAGCTTTCTCACTATCGTGGGTGTTTTCCCTTCAATATTGGAAAATCTCACTAATTTCATTTCTGAAAATAACCATGGGGACAGTAGTGGTGAAGATATTATTCCCTCTCTCCCTTCATTTCATGATGATATAATGGAAATTCTTTCTAAGACCTATGAGAATGATATAGCAATGGGTGATTCATGAACAAAGAGACTTGTCCCAACATAACCCCACTTAGTGAGGATATTTTGGCACAAGAAGAAGATATAATTGACACATTTATTAACACCACTCTACCATCCCTTCTCGCTCTCCCTAGCTAGGATGAAGCTTTGGATGATGCATATTCTCTTTGCGATCATTTGCTACAACCTACGAAGACTAAAAATTTACAACTTGAGTGTTTAAAAACCTTCGATGAGAAGGCTAGGGTTGGCTCTAGTAATTCCAATGCTCTTCCTAGCAAAGATGAAGCATTAGAGAATGATATAACAATAACACAAAACCATTATGAATATCTTGAGCTATTCGGTGTAATAGATGTGGATAAGGTAAACTTTCAAAATTTACCTCGTGTTGGAACTGGATATGTTAAAGCAAATTTTTCAAAAAAATGCTCGCCTTGTATGCACTTCGAGATCAGTTTGCAAAATTGTTGCCCTTGTTTTATCCTCATTATTCTCCCTGGGGTAGGCATCATCATTCCATTCCTTTCTATTAATCAGTACGTCCATTTAAGTCTTTTGCTTTTACCTTCATGTATTAAGAAATTGTCAGTATTGAACCTCCGAGCTTGAACTTTCACCTTGGTTCAAATGGTTCATTAGTTCGAATGGTTCATTAGTTCGAATGGTTCATTGGTTCAAATGGTTCATTAGTTCAAATATTCATTTTCTTTTTTGTTCCTCCAAAACTGCTTATGTTTAGCTCCTTGTCCAACTTACGCCGTATTTTTGAACCCCTTGGTTGACCTTTTATCGAAGTTCAAGAGTTCAACAGTTCATTGGGTTCATAAGTACATAATGCTTGGAGTAAGTTAGTCGAGACAAAATTTTCATATCATGCCGATCTTATACTCTCTCTGTTGAGCAGATACATGTGATCGAAGTAAGTTTTAGAAATCGTCCCAACTGCATGAGTTATATCGATCGTGGAAGCCAAAGAGCCTTCGGTGACAGTCGTGAATAAAACAGATCGACAAAGATCTTGTTTTAATATATGAGAAACTACAAGAAATGAGAATCGACGTGAGAATGATGATCGGTGAGAAGATATTAAGAATCACCGATGAATAAATTCACACCGATGACCTTTCATCATAAAGAGATTGCGCGATCATCATTATCGGCATAAGAAAAACATATCAGAGAATACTCCAAAGATTACACTAACAATGTAAGCTATACCGATGGACACATTTGACTTTGAGGACTATCTCCAACACTTCGGTGTGATTCCCTCATCGGTGAGCTCCTTTCATTTCCTCCCGATGTGCCGATATACCAACTTGTATATGCCTTGCTTGACTTGCTATCACCGGTAGACTTAAAGTATCTTTAGTCTGGTTTCACCGTTACGGCCGGTCACCCTTTGCATCTGATGAAAGATACATTCTAAAGATACATTCTTGATATGCTTTTGTGATATATGTATGCAATGTACATTCGGTGAAACAATGCAAAACTCATGCCAATACACAGTAACATACAACATAATATGCATAGCGCGAAAACTGAAAGATTACGAAATGTGGTGAAATTGTTGTATGTTTTGCATCTTGTATGTTTCAGGTTATACAAGGCTAATATACATACCGTGGATTCAAAAAAATATGAAATAAAGTTAAGTTGTTGTTGTATCGCACTTTGTATAATGTTTCAGATACATACATTACAGTACATACAAGCCGGATGTCTAGAAAAGTTTTTGTATGTTTAATGCATGTATGTATACAAGATACAAGAGCAAATGTATATGAGATACCAAGGAAATATACAAATGCACGAAACACCATGTGGGCCCCATCACCAATAGATATACAAGTTTATACAAGCCCGGGTTTGAATGACATATCAAATATTGTGAATTTTAGCTTGGGCCCGCGCTTGTATATGAAAGAAATGTATTCGATATACAAGGGAGACATATCGGTGAGAGAGATGAATTGGGATAAAGCCTGCTAGTTTCGCCGACACGATAGTCACAATGATGTCGGGGACATATTGTGAAAGGTCTTGCTAACGCAAGATACAGAAACCCTAAAAATGACATTTAAATCTGAATGGTTAATATACTCTTCTGACATTTGAAATATGGGTTTTTACAGGACATACACAGCGGGGATCAAACTATAGAACACCCACGAAAGGATCTTGAGGAACTGAATAAAATATTGATAAGGGAAGTAATTACTTGAGTAAATACATTTGTTTAAATAAATTTGTTTGGATTGTTTGATCAGACATTAATTTGTGTTTTATCTGGATTTTTTAGGAATGACAAAGAAACTCTCAAAGGATATTAAGCAGAACTACAGTTAAAGATCTTTGTTTAATCCTGAAAGGGTTAACCATTTGATGATTAAAAACGAGTATTAAACTTCCTGAATATGTTTTATTAGAACAAATATTGTGTTCAGTTATCAACCGTCATAACTATTGTAACTGGTCTGAAGCTTGTATGCCTCTCTTTATAAGAGATGACTAAGACCAGAAAAGATATATAGATAAAAGGGGGGAAAATAGAATAGAAGATAGATAGAGTAGGAGAAAATTACAAAACAGAATAGGGGATACTGTAGATTAGATTCGAACAACAATGCTAGTTCATTTTTAATAGATTTTATTTCTGGTAGACCATGTGCAAGCATTCTCTGATGAAGTCAAGCATGTAAGCATGAAGCAGTGACTCCAAATTTCGGTATCAACTATCTGTTAAATTTATTCAATTATATGACTGTCTCCTTTCAAAATTTTCTTTGTTATTCAATTTGAGTTATCAGGTATATCTTCAAGTTGTCTATGCACATTTGATGTTATAGTGTGATAAGATTAATTGGTTTCTGCTTTCATAATTAAATCCTTTAAATCTGTCACAGTAACTGTGAAGACATTGTCATGGATCTGTAAGAAGAGTCATATAGTTAGGGTTTATATTCTGTCTCTAGTTTTTGATAAATCTGTTACAATTGCAGTATTATTCTGATTGGTTCCTTCAAAGAGGGATTAAATCCTTTTAGATGAATGCAGGTAATTTGATTTTGTCAATTGGATATATATAAGTATGGAATATTAACTATTTCCTTGCAGGGTTGTACAAGTTACATACCTATTCTTTCATGCCAGATAGTTCAAGTTTTTACCAAATAAACAGTCATTTATTTCATGATCATACTGACTCTATATTAAATAAGGCACTGGTCTAATGTTTTCATTATCACTTATAGAAATTCACTTCAGATTTACTTAGTTAGATTGCATTATTGTTTTAGCATTACAATTTAGATCATTTAGAATTAATTTGTTGTCTTTTCATTTATTTTGTCATTTGTGCCATTATCAGTAGTTAGATCTATTTTGATTAAAGTAGTAATCATCTTTTTATATGCTTTATTAATTAGAGATTTACTCGCCTAGGTTCGGCAGAGCCTAAAGTGAAGGGGGTTTAGCCATATCTACCCCGTGTGAGTTAGCCAAAAACGTCAAGAGAGCCTGGCACCCTCTTAGGGTTAACAACCTACGTTTTTGCGACCTAATAGAATTGGTGACTCTACTGGGGATAGTTTGTCTAAAAAGCTAAAGTCATTTGTCATAGAGTCGATCCCAAGTTTTAATTAAAAGACTCTGCTGGGAAGGAAAGAACTTTACTTTTCCTACTTAAAAGAAGTAGGTGGCGACTCTATTCTAATCACATATCCAAAACAGGTCTTATTTTTACAAACATGAACAGAAGGAGGTCTCTGCAGAAATGGACAACCAAAAATGGGTCCCCTCAAACTAAAGGCAATATTGATAAAGATAAGGAAACACTTAAACAACCACATGAGAATACAAGTACTCCTAGCCAAAATTATACAATATATACTTCCCCATTCCACGCTGAAGGTGAGAATCCTATGACACCAACAGATAATCATAATGATATTTTCAATAGGGAAGCACAGCCACAAAGGACAGATGAGATAGAAAATCAGGGTGAGGAAAATCATGAATATACAAGTGATCAAGCTATAATAGACTATGACTGTATGATTGATCAAGAACTTGCTATACATTTAGAATATCAAGAATAAAGACTCAAAAATAGACAACAAATGATACAAAGAGCTAAAGAAAATTAATAGACAAATGGCCCTTTTAGATCTTCAGGCACGAAATTCAACTAAGTATGTGCTCCCACACAGAAACAATAACAATATTAATCCGCATGGAATGCCTCGGAATACCACCGCTGTTAGAAACACTAGGGTACCCCATAATACATGCAATAATCTTCCTCAACAAAATAGGCAAATGCATAGACCTCCACCTGTAAATATTGGGAATGTTCACCAACAACATGTACTGCCAGGGCATAGACTTAATAATCAACAACCGCGACCTCCCCCACAACAAAATATGTATCATCAACATCATGCCCAACCCAATATGTATCCACAACCTCCATTTGGATATCAGTATTATCCATCATACCCTAACATGCCACCTCCACACCCTATGAGTATGGCCAGACAATTTGATTTGATTGGATATCAGCTATATCCTTATCCCATGGATAATAGTTGGAGGAACAATGTGCCTAAGTTTATAGGAAGCAGTGAATTGACTGCTGAAGAACATATCAAACGATTCAATGCTTTCATATGTAGGACATTGGTAATGAATATGAAGATATAAAAATGAAACTGTTTATGATATCTCTTACTAATGAAGCAAGAGACTGGGTAAATAGCTTATGAGACACTTCAATATATTCCTTAAGAGATTTCCACAATCAATTTTTAGAACAATTCGGAAATCAATGTGCTCCAGAATTTGCTCTTCATGAACTAATAACTATTCAAAAGTATCAAAATGAACAGGAGTATGATTTTAATTTGAGATTCACTAAACTGTATAATAAGGTCCCACAAGAATCCAAATTGAATAACAAGCAGACCTTAGCATATACTTGAAAGCATTTGACCCGAAGACAGGTTATGAACTCAAGGGCAAAAGTCCTAGAACTTTGGCATAAGCACAAAAAATGGCTCTCACTATTGAAAACAATAAAAATGCTGATGGGATGATTGGAAAAAGAGACAATATAAGAGTTCCTCAAAATCCTAATCCTCCTGCAAATAAGCAAGAATACTCACATAAGAATGAAAGACCAAGACTCCATGATATGCCATATCATACGAACTGGGAAGATGGAAAGCCCGTGGATACTAACAGGAGACATAACTATGGAAAAGACACCCCTGACCCTTTGAAGAAAAGTGGAGTCCATGCGATAGAGAATAATCCATGGTGTACGCCTTATAATTTACCACACTATCCTGATTATTGTGTGGTGGCACAATCAATACAAAAAGATCAAGCATCTTATAACCCTGAGATGGATCATCACACTATAAATATGTTGGGTATCACACCTTTCACTATTGAAGAAGATTATTCATCCGACGAGGAAGCAGGGTATGAATATGATGTAGGAGCAAAAAAATATAATGTGAATATAGGAGGAAAGAAGTATTTTCTGACCATGAAGAAGACTTAGGAAATTGTGGATATGATCTTAATGCAGCACAAAGCTACAATTGGCGAAAACCTTCGGAGGAAGAGAGAAAAGATTTAACAATGGTTGCGGTAGCACAAGCCAAGAGTAGTTACAACCTGAGAAATAGAACAATCAATGCTAAACAAGGTACTCCCAGAAGTATGTTTATCAAAAATCAAGTCTCCAGTAAAAATGAGAAAACACCTCATGATATACCTCCTGTTGACACACTGAACAAAAAGAAGGACAACACAAAAATTGAGGAAAAGGGGAAAACAAAAGTTAATGGGTCGGAATTAAACATAAATCCCTCATTTGATATTGCTCAAGTTGTTTCTCAAGTGAAAATATCTGTGCCACTCCTAGAAATGATGAAAGTAGAAAAATATAAGAATACAGTGGTAAAAATGACCTCAGATGTATCAGACAAAAAATCAGAACAACCCAGCCATAAAAAAATACATGTGCAACAAGAATCTATCAAAGTACCTGAGATATACTTGGGTGAAACATTAATGAAAAATCCATCTCAAGTAGATCCATTCTATATTACCTTGCTGATAAACAACAAATTAGTCAGGAATTGTATGCTTGATTCAGGAGCAGCAGTAAACATAATGCTCATGGCTGTTATGAAAGAGTTGGGAATGTGGGTGGATACTACATTCGGTAAATGTTATGCAATGGATAACAGATCTATTCCTGTTCTTGGAATCATGAAAGATGTTGAGATAAAATTAGCATCTCATCCTGAAGCCTCTTATAAAATTGATATCACTGTGGTAGATATCCCACCTAACTATGGAATGTTGTTATCTAGACAATGGACTGCCATGGTAGGGGGAAGTGTGCAATTAGATTTATCTTATGCTACTATCCCATTGGGAACACAGGCAGTTAAACTCTATAGGGAGCCAAGGCATGAAAACATTATAGAGAAAATTGATCCAAATCAAATGATTTGTTTCTGTGATACAGACTTTAGTACATTCAGGGTGGAAGAACAGTCTAAATTGCGTAATATAGATCCAATTTACTACGAAGCCAAAATTGATGAAAATGAAGTATGGACCATGTATTTCGATGGCGCATGTAGTAAGGCAGGAAATGTAGCCAGGGTGTTGTTTATATCACCATCAGGAAAAACATTCAAATATTCTTTTTCTCTAAATTTTGAGTGCACAAATAACATAGTTGAATATGAAGCACTTTTAAATGGGCTAAACATTGCTAGAAAACACAAGATCAAGTTGTTGGCAGTGTATGGAGACTCTAAATTGATTGTTTCACAAGTCAAAGGTAAATATTCCTCAAAAAACAAAAGACTGAAACAATACAGAAATGCAGTTCTGGGTGATATAGAATTATTTGATGCTTTTTCAATAAGTTGGATAGATAGGTCAAAAAATATAATGGCTGACTTCCTTGCAAACAACACTGTGAAAAAGGATGATATTACCCTGACAGGTATTTCAGAAGTTGAGTGCAAAACTAGACCAACTATCCCAGACAACATATATAACTGGCAGGTTTTTGATAGTGATGCTGATTTACTCAAATTTTTGCATTGTATAGATCAGTATGAGAATCAAGAGATTGATATTAATGCTTTTGTTGAAGAGATTGATGGCAAAGAGACTTTATTTGGCAAAGAAATTGTCCAACTTAAAACCAATAAAATTCCAAAGGGTTTAGTAGCATTAGAGAGAGTTTTTGATGCAAATGATTGATCCATTTCCAAAGAAGTAACAGTAATGGAGGATGATGTGGAAGAAATAAATTTGGGAACTGAATTGTCACCTAAAAAGGTCTAAATTGGAAAGAAAATAACCCCTGCAATCAGAAGCATGTTAATTACATTATTGAGGAAATATAAACACATATTTGCTTGGTCTTATGATGATCTTAAAGCTTATAGGGAAGATTTGTTCCAGCACAAAATCCCACTGAAGCCAGATGCTAAGCCTTATAGACAAAAATAGAGACCTATCAACCCTGTGTTAGAACCAAAGATGTATGAAGAACTCATGACACTCAGAGAGGCTGGCATCATAAAACCAATTAGGCATTCTTCATGGGTTTCAAATTTAGCCACTGTTAGGAAGAAGAATGGGGATATTAGAATTTGTGTTGACTTTAGGAACTTAAACATATCCTCCCTCAAAGATAATTATCCATTGCCTAACATGGAAATTTTGTTGCAGAGGGTTATTGGCTGTGAGTTGTTATCCATGATGGATGGTTCCTCCGGTTATAACCAGGTGAAGGTTAAAGAGTCTGAATAGTATAAAACAACCTTTACAACCCCATGGGGAACATATGTATATGTAAGGATGCCATTCGGCCTTACAAATGTTGGAGCCACATTCCAGAGGGCAATGGACGTTGCCTTTGTAGGTTTGATAAATGAAATCATGGCTATATGTCAGGATGACCTCACTGCATATTCAAAAAAAGTTGAAGATCATGTGAATCACCTTGAGAAAATATTTATCAGAGCACTAGAGTATGGTATTTCCCTAAATCCCAAGAAGTGTAAATTTGCAGTCACAAAAGGGAAATTACTTGGGCACATAGTATCCAAAGATGGAGTCAGGATTGACCCCAAAAGAGTAGATGCAATAGATAAAGTTCCTATCCCAAAGACAGTCAAGGCCATACAATCATTCTTTGGACAAATTAACTTTGTGAGAAGGTTTATACCAAATTTTGCAGAAATAATTAACCCTATATCTAGAATGTTGAAGAAAAATGCAAAGGTTAATTGGACAGATGCATGTGTAGAAGCTTTTGCATCCATAAAAAGGGCAATTAAAGAAGCTCCAGTGCTAAAGTCTCCCAATTTTAGTAAACCTTTCCAGATCTTTTCCTTTGCATCTTTTCACACAGTAGCAGCAGTTATGTTACAAAAGAATAGTGAGGGTTATGAGCAGCCTATTTCCTTTTTCAGTAAATCACTCCAACATGCAGAACTTAACTATGATATCACAGAAAAACAAGCCTATGCATTGGTGAAAGTAGTTAAGGCATTTAGACCTTACCTGGTTGGGGCTAAGGTGATAGCTTATGTCCCAAATGCAGCAGTCAAAGATGTGTTCATGCAGAGTGAAGTAACTGGGAAGAGATGTAGGTGGATAAATCAACTTCAGGAATTTGATATAGAAATTCAAATCACAAAACCGGTAAGGGGACAAGGGCTAGCAAGATTAATGACTGAAACAAACCTTGAGGCTGCCCAAGTATGTAATATTGAAAACGAAGAAGACATGGTAACAAGTATTGAGAAAACTCCTTGGTATACTAACATAGTGTACTACCTCAAATACATGAAATGCCCTGAACGATTTGACGATAATAAGAAAAGGACTCTAAAATTACATGCTTCAAAATATGTGCTTATAGAAGGAGATCTTTATTGGAAAAACAAAGATGGTATCTTATTATTCTGTTTAGATGAAGAGCAAGCAAAATCTTCCTTAAAAGAGATGAATCAGGGAGCGTGTGGTGGCCATTTCTCAACTAAAACCACAACACACAAGATATTAAGGGATGGTTACTATTGGCCCAAGGTCTTCAATGATGCCTATAGTTTTACTAGGAAGTGTGAGGCCTGTCAGAGATTCTCAGGGAAGTTAAAATATCAAGGGGCATTACCTTTGAGACCTATGCAAGTTGATGCCCCATTCCACCAATGGGGGGTTGACTTTATAGGAGAAATTATGGAAAAATCAAGTGGCGGCCACAGATGGATATTAGTAGCCACCGATTATTTCACGAAATGGGTAGAAGCAGTGCCCACTAAACAAGCAACCAGCAAGGTTGTCATCAACTTCCTATTGGAAAACATTTTAACTAGATTTGGGGTACCTTTAAGGCTTATAACTGACAATGGAATGTGTTTTAGATCAGATGAGTTTAAAAAAATTTGTAAATCTTATGAAATTATGATCTCATATTCTTCCCCCTACCACCCACAAGGTAATGGGCAAGCTGAATCTAGCAATAAGAGTATTTTGAAGATTGTAAAAAGAATGTTGGATAACAACAAGAAAACTTGGGATTCTAAGTTGAGATTAGCACTATGGGCTGATAGGATCACAGTAAAGAAAGTAATTAGCAAATCACCATTTGAGCTAGTATATGGAACTCATGCTAGATTCCCAATACACAACCTGTTGCCAGTGTGTAAATTTATCCTGCAAGAGGATTGGGATGTCCCAGAACCAATGCAGGAAAGGTTAGAACAGTTAATGGAGTTGGCCGAAATAAGGGAACAGGCAATGCAACAAAATAAAAAAATGCAAATGCAAATGAAGTACCTATATGATTGTTGACCCATTTTCCCCTATCCAGAGCTAAACAGTTCACCTGGTAATTTTCCTTGAAAATCTTTTGGAAAATGTTCCTATAAAGCTTAAAGTGCCAAATTTCCTAAAAAGCCTTGCCTAAAAAACCTTACCATTGGAAAGAGCTTGAAAAAATAGGCAGGTTTGCTTTTTACATCACCCTGAAATTCGGCCAAATAAAGAAATTATTCATGGTCAAATTTTTGATCAACATACAGTTCAAATGTACATTTGGCGGGCTTGCAAATCTCTATCGGCCTTAGAAAATGATGAAAAAGGTGAGTTTTATGCATTTCTAAATGTATATCGGGCTTAGGAAGGTGCATGTACAAGGAGGAATCTTTCACAGATTCCTGGGATATTCTCGGTTTGTATATCTAGTTGCAAGGAGAAACATACAAGGAAAATTATACAAAGCAGGAGATACATTACAGGAATATTCCCTCAATGCATATCGGGTTTCAAATGCATATTATGTTATATGTTTGCACATGCAACGAAAAGATACAAGGGTTGTATGCAAGGCGGACTTGAATCGAAGATCAAATTCAGCATTTCAGGTCTCGGGTCCGCCTTGTATATGTATAAGTGTTTTGTATATTTGAACATGCAGGGAAATATACAAAGAAAGTGATACAAGCCGAATCTGACCCAGCAATCAAAGCAGTTGATAAATTTTTGGGGTCCGTGGCTTGTATATTTGGCGCTTGTATATTGCGATATACAAGCAAACAGACAAAGGAAGTATACAAGCCGGATTTCAACGTCTTTTCAGGATATTTCATAAAATTTGAAGTCCGCGGCTTACATGTACAATTGTACTTGTATATTACAATATGCAAAGGGTAGATATAGTTTGCAGCGATGCTCCTTGAACCAGCTCAGCAACGAATCAGGCGGTGCCACGTGGCGGCAGACATGCATGCAAGTTAACATACAAATGGTGGGGCCCGCATATACAAAGGGAAATTGTATGCATATACAATTTCAAAATTCAAAGGGCAAATTCAAGTCTGATATACAAGGCACCACGCATATACAAAGGAGTTGCAGAGAAGGTTTTGGATGCCGATTCAGGTGGCAAATTCAAGCGATATATACACAGATGCAAACCAATATATACAGGCAGTTGACCAAAACTTTGACCACCTGTATCTCCTCCGTCCTGGCAAATTTTGACATGCTGTAAGAGACAAAGATGCATATTTTTGTCCCCTCTTTCATTTGGCAAGGTTTTCAGGAGTTTTTATCACTTTTCAATTTCAGATCTGGAGTCGCATGTTTTGAGCGGTGGACGTTTCAGTGACTTTTTGGGGCAGGATGCAGATATTTTTCGCATTTATTTCTGCAGGTAATGGAAGCTGCTCATATTGATGGTAAGAGATATTTCTCCACCGTCCTGTTTCAGATATTTTAAGGTATGCATTGCTGAGGATCGATGATGCAGCAGCTTGCATTGAAGACTCAAAATATCTTTTATCTGCCCAGTGCCAGATATTTGGTGCCATAATTCTTGCGGCTGGACAGTCACTAAATGTAGATATTTTCTAAGACAGCTCTTATAGCACATTTTTGTAACCGGCCTAGGTTAGTTTGGAATGCTATATATATGCATTCATATGATGTAAATAAGGTTGGAAAATTTTTAGCATTCAAGCTTTCTGTTTCCAAACAGAGCCTTCTATACAGTAACTGTGCCTTCCCACTGAATATACTCAAGTTATTTTGCCTCTTTGGACTGATTTCTAGTCCTGTGTGAATCTGCATATGGTTGTTTGTGAATGTCTCTGTTCCTCTCAATCATCTGGTTTCTCACCTTTGCTAGGATCAATTGAATCTGTGTATGTTTGCTTGTTATATTTGGTTATGTTGTGCATTTCCTCAGTATTGTGAGGGTTCTTTTATTAAACTTGGTGAATCACCTTTTGTTTTCAAGCTTTTGTTTCATCCTTCACTTTAAAGCATTCCTTCTCTCTTTTCCTCTTAAGATTCAGTAGTTTTATGTGATAACCAATTAAGGAAGCCGGCCTTCTCTAGAGGTCTGATCTCATTTAGCAAAGTCCCACACTTAGAGATCATTCCCATGTTACTCCAGATTGCTGAGGTTTCACAACTGTACGCAAGGGTGCAAATCTGGGTGATAACAATGATAAAAAGGCTAAAGTTAGAAAATTTGAGGTAGGTGACATAGTGCTTATGTGGAATGCTAGAAATCAAGAAGAGGGCAAACATGGGAAATTTGAGGCTTTATGGATCAGGTCCTTCATTATTAGTGACAAAGGAGGGCAAGATTCCTATCCTTTACAGAATATGTCAGGTGAGGAGCAAGAACTGCCAGTACATGGGCAGTTTTTGAAACATTTTTTCTCTTAAACAAAAATCAAAGAGAAAAGAATTGCCAGTGCATGGACAATTCTAGTCAAGACTCTAAAAAATACTTCTCTCCATGCACACTAGTTCATAAATAATATAGAATCACTACCACTATCCATCAAAGTTCATACTATCGCCCAATGGATAAGGCACTGGTCTGCTCCTCCAGAAATCTGGGATCTTGCTATGCCCACAAGGGACATACATCCTCAGACAGAGCCTATGTTGGAACTGGATATGTTAAAGCAAATTTTTCAAAAAAATGCTCGCCTTGTATGTGACAAGGTGTCGCTATACCTCATCATTTAATCTATTTTCAGATGTCAAAAAAACCAGGGCTGTGTCCATGGCTGTCTGCAACTAGGGATTCTATAGTTACCAGTTTATAGCTAATCCTAATTTTTTAAAAAAAATTAATCTATCTGCTTGTTGAATAAATGTAATGAATGCTGGAAAATAGAATAAAATAGGAGATTTACTTAAAGCAAAGAAACAATAACATGCATCTATCTATTAAAACAGGAAACACCTTTATAAGAGAAAATTGAAACAATAAAACAGTGGTACTAGCCTCCTGCCTGAATGGTGAGAGTGGGCCCTTGCTCCACACCCTTGAGGCTGAAGGCTATAGCAGGAAATTAGCACAAAAGATGATCACAACTAAATTCAGTCTAGTTCATTCATTTCTGCATTCATGAAAATATGGCTATCACAAAACTGAGACCTCTGAGAGTCAGAATAATTTTATCATCGTCCCCTTTCTACTATTTCTGAGAGTATATATAAAAATGAGTGATGATATATCACTGAACTTATCTACCAGTCTTTCTATGAGATGACACCATCTCTTTATTGTACTTAACTGTCTAACTTATGAAAAATCACCATGCGAGAAAGGTAGACTTGAGTGGAACAGAAGTCCACTCAGAGGTCTAAGTTTAAGTCTTAATACACTTGGGCATCAAAGCCTGAAAATAAGGATATTGTATTAGTTCAATTCGTAACTCATGCAAATTCTTTGAAAAGATAAAACTTCAGCAATTTAACTAATAGTTGACCCTTCACCACTTAGGTGATGATTTGAGTGAAGTGAGGGGTATTAAGATCGCTGCTAAAAGTGTCTAGTCGGCAACTCTGCTTGGAAACATGCCCTGTTCTTAGGAGGCACCGGAGATAGTTGTTCATGTCTGCAGCTCCGAAGATACTCCAGACTCTCGCAGAGCTCCGGAGAGGCATTCCCCATATCTTCAAAACTTCAGGTGTCATGGTTCTTTGTTATTGTCTCCGGAGATCATTGAAGACGATCTCCAGAGATGCACAAAATCGTTGTTCCTGGAACCTACACCTGTTGATTCAAAGAGAGAGAGAACTTCTACATTTTTCCATCAATTCCACGCACATTAGTCACTTAATCAGAAATTCTAATCTTAAGTAATCTATATTAATTAATCACAAAATAGAATAATCTTGTTAACTTATTTGGGTGCAGACACTAGGAAGATGAACTGAGGGAGGGGAAAAAGAAAGGCAAAAAGATGTATTTCATGAGTGCAATTTGGCACTCATCATCCCCCCCATACCTAAGGTTTGGCAGGTCCTCCTGCTTTTCACATTCTGGATTTATTTTGGCGAAGCAGCCTGTCAGTCAGTCTATAATCTTGGAGATAGGTGGTCCAAGTGGTTATGTTGGTGTTACCATTTCCTCTGTACTTATCAACTTGCTTCAACCAGTTCTTCAATTTTTCATCTTCCAGCTGATCTACCCAGACAGGAAGTGGTTCAATTATCAGAGGGGGTCTGAACTATCCATCTATCCATTCATGTTTATGTGTATCCATCAGTTTGGATATCAACTTTGCCTTTCGCATGAATAATCTCAGGTTTGCAGGGGTGACCACCTCTCTAAGTTTCTGCTCTGAGGTCAAAATATTCCATCTCCTCTTTGCCACATCAAGTACAGAATTTGCTGAGTTAACCATAAAAAGACCAAAGTCAATGGAGCATTCCTGCAAACTTTTCAGGTATGATGGCAACATTCTGGTTGCATTTTCAGGATGATAGACAAGGGACCTGAATTAGGTTTGAAGAGCAAAAGGATTGGGACATTCTTTTCTGATGAAGAGATCTGTTTTTAAATCCTTTTGAAGATGATCTTCTATCCTTTCATTCCAGATCTGGTGGTTTCTCATTAGGGACATGAATGCCTTAAGCTGGCATTCTCCCACAAAGTGATTAATAATGAAGGATATATCATTAATATAGAATCCATGCAAGCATAATTCACATAGGAAGTTTTTGTCTTCATCATTGCTCCTGGTGTAAGCTGCCATGAATCCTTCTGTTGTTTCGGTATCCTCAGTTATGTCAGACATGACTAAGGAGAGTTTCCTTTGCAGTACCCTCTCCTGTAAGAACATTGAATAGCTGGCACTTGGAGGCCTGCAAGATAGAATTTCTAAGGAAAGGGAGGCCATTTTAATGATTTTGCCTTCCAAAGTTGTTATTCTTTCTGCTCTGGCAGTGACTGCCCTTTGTAATTGCAACATCGGCTTGGAGGCCTCAAATTCTCTACACCTTTTCTCCCAATGAAACAGGGCTTTGGGAATGTCAATGGGGATTGGACCCACATAGGCATTTGTTTGAATTTCCTGCTCATTGGTTGCCCTTGGGCTAGAAAATTCTTGAATATATTCTTCTTGGTCATCCAGGGTGTTATTGGCCTAAGTTAACTGTTTATAGTAGCTTTGTACCTTTTCAATCAGTGCCACCATTACTGTGAGGCCATTGTCTTTGGCCATGGTGAGCTCAGAAACCTTCTGTGCTGCTTCTTTTTCTTTTTCTTCCATCCATTTGGCTGCCTCACATTTCTGTGCTTCCAATTCTGCCTTTCTCCTGGATGATTTTATCCTTGCTTTGGAGGTCTATTTGGATATTTGCAATAGTTTGTTTCAGCTCCATCTCCACCTCTTCTCTAACCTTCTTGAGGTCAGTAATGATCAAATTCTTTCCCCAGAGCATTCTTTTTAAATTTTCAATTTCTTCCATCAATTGTTGTTCTGTTGAGATTTCTATATCCTCTTGGTCAGAGGGATGAGATAGAGTTTCTGCCTCTATTTCTGTGGCTATTGGCTGATCATCAATGTTATCCATGTCTATCTGCCCTGCTCTTCCTAATGTATCCATTTGCCCTATTTCTCCTTCTTCAGTCTGCCTGTCCTGAGGATCCTCTGTTGTTGCTGGCACTGTTGAAGGCCCAACTTTATCCTCACATGTTCTCAATTCCAGGAGTGCCTTAGCGAGCAGGGCAATATCCTTCTCAACTTGTGAGAGTTGTCTCTTCCTTTTGCTTCTCCAGAGCAAAGGTGGGGCTGGTGCCTCCAGAGTAGGTCCACCTTCCTCAGAATCTAAGGAGATAGTAAAAGTTTGTAAGTTTCCTGTCTCTGGAGTGCATGGTGGTATTGAAACTGGACTTGACTCCACATGAACAGATGGTACTGGAGAATTTTCACTTTGCTTCCTCTTCCTGACCAGAGGGATCTCATCTGAATCATGGGATGGTTCTTCAGCCCACCACTTTTCCTCAATTCCCTGTCCTGACTTTTCCTCTATTAATTCCTTAGGCCAAGATTCCTCAAGTAGAGTCATTTTTCACCTGACTGACCGAGTCATGTATAGGGGTCGTGTAGGAGTAGGTTCTGCAATTTGTTTGCCTTTCCTCTTTTTGTCAGGAATAGGGGCTGCAGATGAAGTGGCCTCTTGTGAGGGTGACTTCCCTTTGTGAACAGCTATGGAGGAGGCTGAAGGCTCAGTTTCCTCATCTTGGTGAGAAGGAGAACTCTCACCTTCTGGTTGTGCTATCTCTGGTTCTCTGACCTGGGGGTTGTGCTCAAGAAAGTTTTGTAATAGTTCTTCTCCATTAGCCTGAGATAGGAAGTGGTGCTTGACCACCAGAAAGATGAGGCCATGATGTTTCATGGGTCCCTTATTCTGCTGATATCTCTCTGCATTTGCCCTGATGGCAGAATACAGGAAATTGGGGATATTTATGGTATACTCCGGGTGCCTATTTCCATGTCTGAGAAAAATCAGCATTTTTATTATTGGCCCTAAAACTATAGAGAATTGGTCATCACAAGTAAAGTACTTCATTAACCAGGTAGCAACAAATGCCCAAGGGTTTGGGAGTGTGGACCTCAAAATTCTTTTGACTTCATTCTTATTTGTATGTAATTGAATAGCAGGTTCACCACGAACAAAAAAATTTCTAATTAAATCAGTGTATAAGGTTTTCAGGTGGTAGAACCTCTCACCTTGTTCGGGAAGTCCAGAAATGTGGCTGATAGTTGCTGAGGAGAGATTGATTTGGTTTCCTCTCACAGTTATCTGGTTGTCTCTTAAATTCCTAAGGAATTTGTCCACAATATCCTCCTGAAACCCTTCGAATTTGCTAGGAAATCTAACCATCCAGCAGCCCTTAAAATGTCTGCTGCAGCTGCATCCTTCAAAAGACCCGCAGTATTTTCTGGCTCAGACTTTTTCTTGACTCCCATTGTTGAATTGATGCCACCTTCTGTGTTTATTCTTTTACCTCCCCAATCTGCAATCTATCTTTCCTTCTTATCTCTGTAGGCTCCAGAGTATTGTTTAAATTGCTCTGTAGACTCCGGAGAATTGTTTAATTTACCTTATGCTTCAGTTTATTCTAGAGGTTTGAATGAGGGATGCTATTTTTTTTCAGGCCAGGCTTATGCAAATGGGTTAAGGGACCAAGGCAGCCATAAATGTAGCAGACTGACAAGGCACTCCAGAGGTAAGGTGGCATTAAGGCACAGATGGCGGCATGCTTGGATGTGAAGAAGGAAAAGACGGCGGAAGGACGTGTCATTGTGGCAGCACCCAAAACAGAAAGACAGGACAGTTACTAATAATGATTAATTAAAAATAGATGTACCTGGATCAATTTTAATGATGAGGTGATGTACATGGGAGAAATGCTGTGTCGCTTTGGAAACTGCACGTGTCGTGGCAATTAAGCAGCGGCTTGAGATGACATCCACTTTCCACTTGCACGTGACCTGCAATTATTGCACTGAGTGGCTCAAAAATCCACACCCTTAGGTGATGTCAGTGCCGGCTCGTACACTCCTGCAAATTATTATTATTCTAATTTAATTAATCTTTGTGATGAAGTAGAGGATGAGTCAGGACGACCTCATCATATGATTTATCTACTTTACCACCTGGAGAGGTGGGTCCCTCCCTTATTATGGAGATTGATGGCGTTATTAATAGAGCGCTGGAGGTGCTCCTATTGGAGAAGCACCAGAGGTGCTCCTAATTGGAAAGCGCCAGAGGTGCTCCCGCTTGAGAAGCGCCGGAGATGCATTGGGCCAACTTCTGGCAACTAATCATATCCGGAACTTAATTATTCCAAATGCCCTGAAGAAGGGAACCACCATTTTACTGGTTTTCAACTCCCTTGGTCGAGAAAGATAGCCATTTGCTGGTTTTCCATCTTTCTCTCTCTTTTTTTTTAGAAGGCAGTCATTTCTGGTTTTCAACCTTTTTTTTTTTTCAGAATAATTTAATCCAACACCGTGACAGAGGAGGTATCTCTTGTATCAAAACACAGATTATTCAGAAACTCTTCTTTAGTAGATGGCCTTTTGTAGAGCCTGATTCGGTGACCATTTACTAGAAATGTGTCTGTGCTCCCATCAATCGGTTGCAATAATACAGTTCCATTTTCAAACACGTCCTTTATTTGATAAGGACCCAGCCAGTGAGTTTACAATTTCCCTTTGAATTATTTGAATTAGAATCATAAAGGAGAACCCAATCTCCTTGTTGAAATGTCCTCCTCTTCATGTGTTGGTCATGCCATTACTTCCTCTGGTATTGAACCAGTTCTGTTTGCTGAATGGCTTCTGTCCGAATCTCATCCAACTCGTTGAGCTAAAGAATTCTGTTCTGCTGAATTATAGACAATGGCAGACCAACATCCAATACAGTTTTAAGTGTCTGGAGTTCAAATTCTATAGATAATATAGGCTTTTTCCCATAAACCAATTCATATGGTGAAAACTTTGTTGTGGACTTCCAAGTGGTGTTGTAAGCCCAAACTACTTCAGGTAATCTACTAGCCCAATATTTTCTATTCATTGCCACTGTCCTTGTTAGAATATTCTCAAGTTCTCTATTAGTTACTTCTACCTGCCCATTTGCTTGAGGATGGTAAGGTGAAGATTTTCTGTGCTTGACTTGGTATAAATCTGTGAATTCCTTGATTACCTGTGAAGTAAACTGAGGTCCCCTATCTGAAACTATTGATCTTGGGGCTCCAAATCTCAAGAAAATTTTGTTGTAGAGGAAATCAACAACTTTTTCTTCTCTTGCAAATTGTAATACTTGAACCTCAGCCCACTTAGTAACATAGTCTGTGCACACTAGAATATACTCCTTGCCTGATGATGGTGGTGAAATTGGTCCCACAAAGTCTAGACCCCATTGCTCAAACCATTCCATCATGACTTGAGGATGTAGCAGCATTTCCTGGGTAAAGGTTGGCTGCCCCATCCTTTGGCACTAGTCACAGTGCTGCACATACTTCTTTGTGTCTTTATAAAGAGAAGGCCAGTAGTAACCAGCTCCAAGGATCTTGTGGACTATCCTATGGAAAGAGTAGTGGTCACCAGATGGTTCATCATGACATGCTCTCAACACATCAAAAGTCTCATCAGCCTTTAAGTACCTACGTAGAATGAAATCAGGACCACATTTAAATAGTAAACCATTCAACCATTTGTAGGATAAACTTTCTTTAACTAAACGTTTTATTTTTTTGAAGTAAAATAGGATGGATACAAGCCTGTAGCTAAAAGATTAGCTATGTCAGCAAACCAAGGTGCATTAGTGGATATGGCAAAAAGATGTTCATCTGGGAATTTGTCCTCCACTGGTTGGTCTTCTCCTCCTGTATGCAATCTTGACAGAAAATCAGCAACCAAATTAAACTTCCCTAGATTATCAACTATGGTAATATCAAATTCCTGCAATAGCAATAACCACCTGATGATCCTTGCACCTACTACTAGTTTATTCATTAGGTACTTGATGGTTGCATGATCAGTGTGCACAAATATTTTATATCTAGTGATATAATGCCTGAATTTGTTTATAGCATAGATAACTGCCAAGAATTCTTTTTCAGTTGTTGTATAATTTCTTTCTGCAGGGGTAAGGTTTTTGCTGATGTAATAAATGGCATGCATACTTTCTCCTTCCTCCTTTTGTCCTAAAATTGCCCCAATGGATTCATTTGAAGCATCAGTTTGTATGTGAAATGGTAAAGTCCAATTAGGTCCCCTTAAGACTAGTGTGACAATAAGCTTCTCCTTCAAAGTTTCAAATGCTGATTGACAGTCTTCTGTCCATAGAAATTTTGTTTCTTTGTTAAGCAGGGTAAACAGGGGGCAGCTATCCTGCTAAAATTTTCTATGAACCTCCTATAGTAGCCTGCATGACCCAAAAAACTTCTGACATCAGTCTAATTTTTGGGTGAAGGCAACTGTGTGATTACTTCTATCTTGTTCTGATCCACTCTGATCCCTTTTTCTGAAATGTGGTGTCCCAAAACAATTCCTTCCTCCACCATCATAAAACATTTCTCATGGCTAAGGGATAGTTGATTTTTATCACAACATTTTAGTACTTTTCCAAGGTTTGTGAGAGCTTCCTCAAAGTTATCCCCATACACAGTAAAGTCATCCATGTAGACCTCTATGCATTCATTAGCCAGTTCAGCAAAAATAGCTAGAACCAGTCTCTGAAATGTAGCTGGGGCGTTGCATAGCCCAAAGGGAAGAACTTTGTAAGCAAAGGTTCCCCAAGAGCATGTGAAGGTGGTTTTGTCTTGGTCTTCAGGTGCTACATGAATTTGATTATACCCACTGAATCCATCTAGAAAAGAAAAATATTTTCTCCCAGCAAGGTTGTCCAAAACTTGGTCAATAAATGGTAAGGGAAAGTAGTCCTTTTTTGTGGCCTTGTTGAGTTCTCTATAATCAATACACACCCTCCATTTCCCATTCTTTTTAGGCACAATGACAAGGGGTGAGACCCATTGACTATCTGAGATTGGATATATGAACCCTTCCTGGAGTAATTTTTCTATTTCAGTTTTGACAATGTCCTTTAAAGCAGGATTCAATCTTCTTTGTGGTTGCATGATAGGTTTAATATCCTCAGTGTAGATATGATGGGTACAGATCTCAGGAGGTATGCCTTTCATATCTTGGTATTCCCAGGCAAAAGATGCTGAGTGGGAGACCAAAAGTTGGATAAGTTTTTCTTCCTGACTTGCTATTAACTTAGTATTTATATTAAGTGTTTTCCCTGGTAGAATCATGACCTGTTTTGTGATTCGATCCATCGATGTGGTGGGTCCATACATTGGTGTCATGGTATTGAGAGGACAAGAATGTGGGAGTAACATGTGGAAGGTGGCTAAGTCCCTGTAAAAGGTTTCCCCACAAGGAATAATGTTGGCAAGGGTACAATGAGAAGAAATAAGAAGTTCTCTCTGAGGATCTTGGGCGAGTTCTATCACATCTTTATTGATTAGGATGTGAGTGAAGTCTTCCATTGTATCATAGTATACTTCTTCTAATTCTCCCAGATGTTCCCTAATGGTTACCATAGCTAATGAGGCACTGTTGTCCATATTCTCTGGTTCATCCACCCATACTCTTCCTGTGTAATGCACCGATGGTTTAGCTGGAGGATACAAAGATATTTTCTTTAGATCTATCCCATTAGAAATGACTATATCTCCAGTTCGACAATCAATAGATGCTGCTGCAGTAGCCAGCCATGGTCTTCCTAAAATTAGCAGATAAGCATTTCTTTGGTTTCTAGGTTCTAGTATTAAGAAATCCACTGGGAATTCCCATGAATCTATCATAACAGGTACATCAGTGATTACTCCTTTTGGAACAGCTACTGACTGATCAGCAAGTTGAAGAATTGTAGTTGTGGATTGGATACCTGATAGAGCTAACCTGTCCATTGTATCAACTGTCATCACATTAATTGCTGCTCCTAAATCAACCAGAACATTTGAAATTTCTACCCCCAAGATGAAAACAGTTATGACAGGATTTCCAGGGTCTCCATATTTTGGGAGGAGAATTTCTCCCATCAATAGATCCACTACTTTTCCTTCCACTTGTATTGTGGAGGGAAAGATTTTCTTTCTGCCTTGTGTTTTGATGCAATATTGTTTAATGAACTGATTTAGTTTCGGTACATCTCTGATTGCCTGGAGAAGAGGAATTTCAATGTTTAGCTGCTTGATTTCTTGTAAAAGTTCTGATTCCAGATTGGTTTGGATTTGTTTTTGTGGAATCTTTCTCTGGGGAGAATTCTATTTAAGCCGTTATGGGTATGGTGCTAGCTTTTCCATCTCCGGAGCTCTTATTAGAATTGTGTTCAAGACTGTTCTCCGGAGCTCTTATTAGAATTGTGTTCAAGACTGTTCTCCGGAGTCGGCCTTTTAGGAGTAACTCCGAAGTTGTCTGTGGATGATTTTTCTAGCACTTTTTCATTAGTAATCTCCTCTGGGGGTTGATTGGATGAATTTTTAGGTTCCTCGTCATTGGTTATTTCAACTATAGTTGGAGGAGAAGGTCTTGGGAATGCTTTCCCAGAACGCAACTAGAGATTATTTGAATATATAGCATTAATTCCAACCAGATTTTCTTGCTCTGTCATGTAGACAGCTGCTCCCTATTTATTTCGTGGGTTTGGTATAGGCTGAGCTAGTAAAGGTGGTTGACTAACTGGTTCATTTTATGTTTGACCTTGTGTGTTGGAGGATCCAGTTAGTAAAGCCTGCTATTGAGGTTGGAAACATCTAGGTTGTCCTTGGTATTGTTGATGATATCCCTGTTGAGGACCCCATTGAGGTTGCATGTTTTGTGATCCAAACTATGGTGGCCACTGTTGATTTCCCCAAGGCTGATTTTGCCAGTTTTGGTTTTGCCAATGTTGACTTGGCCAATCCTGCTGTCCCCAAGGAGGATTATTTTGAGGGCCATGCCAAGTTGGATTCCACTGATTATTTCCCCAATTAGAAGGACCCCTGTAAGAGGATTGGTTTAGATACTGATTATAAGGGAAATTTTTGGTTTGTTTTTGTCCCACATAGTTCAACTCCTCTTCTATCACAGCATTCTTTTTACTCAATCTTTTCAAAGCTGGAAGTTGACTACACTGACTAGTAGGATGTTCCCTATCACAAATCTGACAAATCTCTGATTTGTCCAAGGGGCATTCTCTCAACAGGTGTTTGTTTCTACACCTAGGACAATAGATGGAGAGCGGTTCAATTGCTTTGTTTTGATTAGTTGTTCTAGTTTTTGCTTGAATCCCATCCAATGTGGTATTTAGTTGGACCAGAATGTCTGTTTTTAGATTTGCAATTTCCTCCATCAACTGTCCTATTTCATTCTTCCCTTTAAAGGTTTTGGATGACCTTACTCCATCTTAGGTTCTGGAATAGTTCCTGCAGAGTTCCTCTATATCAGGTATTTTTATTTTGTTAATGTTCCCTTTTCCCATTAGGTCCAGTGCCTATTTTGATTCTTTATCCAATCCTTTTATAAATAGGGTTCTAGCCAAGGAGTGATCCACTGGATTGCCATACCTTCTCAGGGCAAAATCAAACCTATCGACATAGTCTTCTAAGGTTTCTTCCTCCCCCTGCCTAATTTTAAACAATTCTTCATTTTTATTACTGGATCTGCAATAATCTTGGTATTTTTCTAAAAACTCTGTTTCCATTTGATCCCAAGAACGGATAGAATCATGGGGTAAACCCTTAAACCATCTCATCGCAAAATATTTCAGGGTTGAAGGGAACGGTTTAAGTTTCTAGTTATCTGATCCATAATCCTAAGTTTGGCAGACTACTTTGAATTCAAATAAGAACTGATCTGGATCCTCAGAAGAAAGTCCTCTGAAATTTGGTAGATGTGCTGGTGAGATATTTTTCATAGGAGCATTGTCTCTAGTAGCCAAAACAATAGGATAAGAGAAGGTTCTTGGAGCCTGATTTTCCTCTTCCCCATGATTATCATTTTCCATGTTTAGTACTGGTTCTTCTTCCTGAGGCTCTAGGAAATTAGGTTCTACCAAAGGATCTGCCTCATCTTTTTGTTGTAATTCCTGGATGTAATTGGTAAGTGGAATGTCTGGAGGATCTAAGGGATTGTTGTTTTGAAGTGTAGGTTCCAAATTAAGATCTAGGTTTTCTTCCTCAACAAGATTTTGTACCACCCCACTGCTTTCCCCTATGGTGTGTTGTTGGGGTGTCTGCTTAATATATCTTCCTTTTAGATCTATAGCTCTAACCATACAGATCTATTCTAAAAACTGTTTTAACTCAGTGTCCCTAATTAACACAAACTAAGTCCCCGGCAACAGCGCCAAAAATGACAAGGTGTCGCTGTACCTCATCATTTAATCTGTTTTCAAATGTCAAAAAAACTAGGGCTGTGTCCATGGCTGTCTACAACTAGCGATTCTATAGTTACTAGTTTATAGCTAATCCTAATTTTTTTAAAAAATTTAATCTATCTACTTGTTGAATAAATGTAATGAATGTTGGAAAACAAAATAAAACAGGAGATTTACTTAAAACAATAACATGCATCTATCTATTAAAATAGGAAACACCTTTATAAGAGAAAATTGAAACAATAAAATAGTGGTACTAGCCTCCTGCCTGAATGGTGAGAGTGGGCCCTTTCTCCACACCCTTGAGGCTGAAGGCTATAGTAGGAAATCAACACAAAAGATGATCACAACTAAATTCAGTCAAATTCATTTATTTCTGCATTCATGAAAATATGGCTATCACAAAACTAAGACCTCCGAGAGTCAGAATAATTTTATCATCATCCCCTTTCTACTATTTCTGAGAGTATATATAAAAATGAGTGATGATATATCACTGAACTTATCTACCAGTCTTTCTATGAGATGACACCATCTCTTTATTGTACTTAACTACCTAACTTATGAAAAATCACCATGCGAGAAAGGTAGACTTGAGTGGAACAGAAGTCCACTCAGAGGTCTAAGTTTAAGTCTTAATACACTTGGGCATCAAAGCCCTGAAAATAAGGATATTGTATTGGTTCAATTCGTAACTCATGCAAAATCTTTGAAAAGATAAAACTTCAGCAGTTTAACTAATAGTTGACCCTTCACCACTCAGGTGATGATTTGAGTGAAGTGAGGGGTATTAAGATCGCTACTGAAAGTGTCTGGTCGGCAGCTCTGCTTGGAAACATGCCCTATTCTTAGGAGGCACCGGAGATAGTTGTTCCTGTCTGCAGCTCCGGAGATACTCCAGACTCTCGCAGAGCTCCGAAGAGGCATTCCCCATATCTTCAAAACTTCAGGTGTCATGGTTCTTTGTTATTGTCTCCGGAGATCATTAAAGACGATCTCCAGAGATGCACAAAATCGCTGTTCCTGGAACCTACACCTGTTGATTCAAAAAGAGAGAGAAGTTCTGCATTTTTCCATCAATTCCACGCACATTAGTCACTTAATCAGAAATTCTAATCTTAAGTAATCTATCTTAATTAATCACAAAATAGAACAATCTTGTTAACTTATTTGGGTGCAAACACTAGGAAGATGAACTGAGGGAGGGGAAAAAGAAAGGCAAAAAGATGTATTTCATGAGTGCAATTTGGCACTCATCAGTATGCACTTCGAGATCACTTTGTGAAATTGTTGCCCTTGTTTTATCCTCATTATTCTCCCTTGGGTAGGCGTCATCATTCCATTCCTTTCTATTAATCAGTATGTCCATTTAAGTCTTTTGCTTTTACCTTCATGTATTAAGAAATTGTCAGTATTGAACCTCCAAGCTTGAACTTTCACCTTGGTTCAAATGGTTCATTAGTTAAAATGGTTCATTAGTTCGAATGGTTCATTGGTTCAAATGGTTCATTAGTTTGAATGGTTCATTGGTTCAAATGGTTCATTAGTTCGAATGGTTCATTGGTTCAAATGGTTCATTTTCTTTTTTGTTCCTCCAAAACTGCTTATGTTTAGCTCCTTGTCCAACTTACGCCATATTTTTGAACCTCTTGGTTGAACTTTTTTCAAAGTTCAAGAGTTCAACGGTTTGTCAGGTTCATAAGTACATAATGCTTGGAGTAAGTTAGTCGAGACAAAATTTTCACATCATGCCGATCTTATACTCTCGCTATCGGGCAGATACATGTGATCGAAGTAAGTTTTACAAATCGTCCCAACTGCATGAGTTATACCGATCGTGGAAGCCAAAGAGCCTTCGGTGACAGTCGCGAATAAAACAGATCGGCAAAGATCTTGTTTTAATATATGAGAAACTATAGGAAATGAGAATCAGCGTGAGAATGACGATCGGTGAGAAGATATTAAGAATCACCAATGAATAAATTCACACCGATGACCTTTCATCATAAAGAGATTGCACGATTATCATTATCGACATAAGAAAAGTATATCGGAGAATACTCCAAATATTACCCTGACAATGTAAGCTATACTAATGGACATATTTGACTTTGAGGACTATCTCCAACACTTCGGCGTGATTCCCTCATCGGCGAGCTCCTTTCATGTCCTCCCGATGCGCCGATATACCAACTTGTATATGCCTTGCTTGACTTGCTATCATTGGTAGACTTAAAGTATCTTTAGTCTGGTTTCACTGTTACGGTCGGTCACCCTTTGCATTTGACGAAAGATACATTCTAAAGATACATTCTCGATATGCTTTTGTGATATATGTATGCAATGTACATTCGGCGAAACAATGTAAAACTCATGCCGATACACAGTAACATACAACACAATATGCGTAGCGCGGAAACTGAAAAATTATGAAATATGGTGAAATTGTTGTATGTTTTGCGTCTTGTATGTTTCAGGTTATACAAGGCTAATATACATACCGTGGATTCGAAAAAATATGAAATAAAGTTAAGTTGTTGTATCGCGCTTTGTATAATGTTTCAGATACATACATTACAATACATACAAGCTGGATGTCTAGAAAAGTTTGTGTATGTTTAATGCATGTATGTATACAAGATACAAGAGCAAATGTATATGAGATACAAAGGAAATATACAAATGCACGAAACACCATGTGGGCCCCATCGCCAATGGATATACAAGTTGATACAAGCCCAGGTTTGAATGACATATCAAATATTGTGAATTTTAGCTTGGGCACGCGCTTGTATATGAAAGAAATGTATCCGATATACAAGGGAGACATATCGGTGAGAGAGATGAATCGGGATAAAGCCTGCCAGTTTCACCGACACGATAGTCACAATGATGTCGGGGACATATTGTGAAAGGTCTTGCCGACGCAAGATACAAAAACCCTAAAAATGACATTTAAATCTAAATGGTTAATATACTCTTTTGACATTTGAAATATGGGTTTTTGCAGGATATACACAGCGGAGATCAAACTATAAAACACCCACGAAAGGATCTTGAGGAACTGAATAAAATATCGATAAGGGAAGTAATTACTTAAGTAAATAAATTTGTTTAAATAAATTTGTTTGGATTGTTTGATCAGACATTAATTTGTGTTTTATATAGATTTTTTAAGAATGACAAAGAAACTCTCGAAGGATATTAAGCAGAACTACAGTTAAAGATCTTTGTTTAATCCTGAAAGGGTTAACCATTTGATGATTAAAAACGAGTATTAAACTTTCTGAATATGTTTTATTAGAACAAATATTGTGTTCGGTTATCAACCGTCATAACTATTGTAACTGGTCTGAAGCTTGTATGCCTCTCTTTATAAGAGATGACCAAGACCAGAAAAGATATATAGATAAAACGGGGGAAAATAGAATAGAAGATAGATAGAGTAGGAGAAAATTACGAAACAGAACAGGGGATACTATAGATTAGATTTAAATAACAAAACTAGTTCATTTTTAATATATTTTATTTCTGGTAGACCATGTGCAAGCATTCTCTGATGAAGTCAAGCATGTAAGCATGAAGCAATGACTGCAAATTTTGGTATCAACTATCTGTTAAATTTATTCAATTATATGACTGTCTCCTTTCAAAGTTTTCTCTGTTATTCAATTTGAGTTATCAGGTATATCTTCAAGTTGTCTATACACATTTGCTGTTATAGTGTGATAAGATTAATTGGTTTTTGCTTTCAGAATTAAATCCTTTAAATCTATCACAGTAACTGTGAAGACATTGTCATGGATCTATAAGAAGAGTCATATAGTTAGGGTTTATATTTTGTCTCTAGTTTTTGATAAATCTGTTACAATTGCAATATTATTCTGATTGGTTCCTTCAAAGAGGGATTAAATCCTTTTAGATGAATGCAAGTAATTTGATTTTGTCAATTGGATATATATAAGTATGGAATATTAACTATTTCCTTGCAGGGTTGTACAAGTTACATACCTATTCTTTCATGCCAGATAATTCAAGTTTTTACCAAATAAACAGTCATTTATTTCATGATCATACTGACTCTATATTAAATAAGGCACTGGTCTAATGTTTTCATTATCACTTATAAAAATTCACTTCAGATTTACTTAGATTGCATTATTATTTTAGCATTACAATTTAGATCATTTAGAATTAATTTGTTGTCTTTTCATTTGTTTTGTCATTTGTGCCATTATCAGTAGTTAGATCTATTCTGATTAAAGTAGTAATCATCTCTTTATCTGGTTTATTAATTAGAGGTTTATCCGCCTAGGTCCAGCAAAGCCTAAAGTGAAGGGGGTTTAGCCATATCTACCCCGTGTCAGTTAGCCAAAAAAGTAAAAGAGAGCCTGGCACCCTCTTAGGGTTAATGACCTACGTTTTTAAGACCTAACACCTCATCCACGAAGAGATGGTATTTATGCCGAGGTCCCTCCTCCGTTATCCCTTTAAGGATCAAGAGGTAATCAAAATACATTGGACAGACAAATGGAACAACCTACACCTCTTTCTAGCATTCGGATTTGGGAGGATGATGACCTCCTCGATGATGACTTCTAGCATGAATGTCCCTACAGGGAAGTATCTCTAACCCTTTATCTCTCATGATGTGTTTCCCCCATGATGTGTTATGTGTTGTTTAGGCCTCCTGGGATGACCCTTGATTCTCTTGTAAGGTCCAAGATACTAGGAGATCACCTTTGTTGTGACCCTTCTTCTATTTGTATCATCATTCTTCTATATTGCTTCTCCTCTATTTTCACTGTTGTGTATTGTGTCTTACAAACATAGTATTGCGGTTGGTGACTTGGGGGCACCCTCCTACGTGACTGTCCCTAAGACACTTGTTTATCCTCTCTTGATTTATTGTTTCCCTTCCTCTAGTGTTTCTATCTAGCGGGCGGATGGTGAAAAACATATTATACTGATGCGGACCTAGCACCCCTTTAGCGAGAAATCAAAAATTGGACTTAGTTCCTATATGACGATGGGGTTGATATATATTATCCGATGCTTGGCTAGTAGAATCACTCCGTGCACTTTTTCGTGTGATCTTGATGATGTCTTATCTCACTTACAAACCTTAACAATACCGTTGCTTCGTGCACTTTGTTTGTCTTTGAATCTCGCCTTGGTGATACTCAGTTCTGAGATTTTCATGATATAGCCCCACGGTTATCCTCGATCTTCGAATTAATAGTATAACCTTGGCTCTTTGTGTGATTGTTCATATGCATTGTTGTTGTTTTTTATCATGATTATTTGGACACTAACACTTTTCTTACAAGGATGTGTTTGTGGGAACATTTGGCGATCGTAAAGTACATGTCACCTTCGGGGGGCATGGGCTTTGCGAGAGCTTGTGTTCCCTTGTGTGTTTTCTTCCTACCTTAACGTGCTTGATATCGATACCTGATATCAACCACCTTAAGGTGGGGGCATATATAAGGTAAGCTGTCTATTGTAGATGTTAGCAATGTGCTTGTTCTCAGGTGCAGTCTTAAAGACTGGTGGCGATGAGTCCCTCCTACACTCTGAGATTTGTTTGAAATCTATCATTTAAGCCCCCTGCGAAGCCAGGGATATCATATCCCTTTTCTATCTTAAGCCCTCATCGTAAGGCGGGGATGGTGTATTTCTCGTGGAGAGTGCACATCCTGTCATTTTCAAAAGTCCTCATCGCGAGGCGAGGAGCGGTTCTATGACTAACTCAACCCTTAAGTGTGTATTTGGCGATTGTTGTGGTGAAGCCCAATCATCGCTGTGTGCCTGTAATGTGCCTGAGATGGTGTTGAACCTAGATATAGGAACACTCCATCGCTTGTCTATCGTGTTTTCTCTGTGTCTTCCAAGTGTGTGTGTATTGCATGTTTGTTCCCAAGCATAGTTTAAAGACTAGTGGCGATGAGTCCCTCCTATGCTTTGGGATTTGTATGGCGTGTTTGATTTGTTTGGCATGTATTGCATGTGTGTTGCCCCATATGCAGTTTAAAGACCGGTGGCAATGAGTCCCTCCTGCATTATGGGTGGTGTGTTTACTTTCCTATACTTGCATCTGCATTTCATATATGAAAAGAAAAAGAAAATAAAATCATTAATGTCTTCTGTGCATTCACTATGTTTTGCATGTTTTCAATGTTGTAGTCTCCATATTTTACGTGACTATAACTGTCTTCTCTGTATTTTGCATGCATGTTAATGTCTTCTTTGTGATTGGCGTGTCTTCTCTATGCTTGGCATGTTTGTTGTGTTTGTTGACCATACTTTAATGCATGTATTGGCCTTGCATTCATACATACATTAAAGTGGGGGCTAAATGTTACGTCAGAAAATGTCCCCTTGGGGGCTTTTCCCTTTTAAGGTTTAGCTCTAGGGTCCTGTTTATGCATTTAGAGTATTTTTCATGTTAGTCTGACATCCTGATGAGAAAACCTTGAATTTCCATGGCAATTTGGACTCAGGGGATGCACTTAACAATAATCTTGCTTGAAATAGGGGGGTGGACTTGGGCACCCGCGCCCTAGTCCTGCCCTAGTTTAGGTTAGGGCCAATTTTTAAGTGTCAGTTTGTGACCGTTATTTAGGTCCTATGTCGACACGGTAAGCTTCAATTACAAAATTCTTGGTGGGAATGTTTGTAGTTGCATATATAAGCATGTTTAGGCATTCATTTGTAAACTAAATGGCTATTGTGAACTTCATGCATTTTAGTGATTAGAGCATTCAAAATATTCATTGTGTTGTAGAGCAGAGCATTGTTTTTGTGTTTGTACTTGCAAATTTGGGCAACCATCTCCTCATGGCATGAAGAGCTTCTTCCTTCCATGAGATCTTCACTACAAGGTGATATCAATTATGTTTTCAATCATTTATCATTTGGATTTTGCCTCTGTCCTGCAAGGATATGCACTCTTTCTCTGAAAACGATGTTCAAAAGACTTGAATGTCTCTCCGGGGCTTTGACTGAGGCAAGCCTCTAAACACCACAACCCCCAACCCATTTTTCTGTGATTGCAGGTTACAGGTTGCAGGGGAGCATTGCAGACTGTCAAAATTATAGATCTGAAGAGAAAACAGGGACCTGGACTCGGGTGCCCGCTCATTAGTTCTGGATCCCACAACATGAAAATCTCTGGGACAGCAAGAACAGGTTGCAGACAAGGTTTCCAGATCCTGAAGAAAATGGTGGCACTGGACTAGGGTGCCTACTCATTAGTCCCTGACTGTTCCACTTCCTGAACTTTGAAATTTGGTACGCATTTGATTATCATTTAGCATCTTTGTCTATGAGCATTTTTCATGATTTATCCATTTACTTCCAAATTTCTATAATTAGGGTTTTAAGCATAATTGGGCATAATTGAACAACAAATCCAAACAATTCCAATCTTCCCTACATTCCAAGTGACTGAAGGCCTAATAGTAGATTCCTACTTGACCTATAGTCCTCAAATGTTTAAGGTGAAAGGAGGATACACATAAACCATCAAATTAAAACCATTTCCAAATTTTACCCTAAACACCTGTAAATCCTTCTAAGGGAAAGGAAGTAAAAAGGACTGGTCCAGTGGCAGGATGTTGGACTTGTGGAGGTGACCACTACAGGAGTGAGTGTCCTAAGAATCTAGAACAGAACTCAAAGCAACCATCCAAAATTTATGTGGCAGTGGATAAGCATGAAGCAGATAATTAGGCTTCACTCATCAAACTACAAGGTACCTTCTATAGTCAACCTATTTCTATTCTGGTAGATATAGGAGCAACTGATAGTTTTATATCACCTAATGTGTTAAGAAGATGCAATGTTAAGTTTGATAGTCTAAGTTGAGAAGAGATGGAGGTGGAGTTAGGATCTGGTAAGACACAAAGGATTGACTTTAGTCTTTAAGGAGTAGGTGTTTCCCTAGATAACATTAAGACCAAAGTGAACCTACTAGTCACCAAGCTAGGATCCTATGATATGATTCTAGGTATGGATTGGCTTCATAAGCATCAAGCCAAAATGGATTGCTATAATAAGCGGATTGAGTGTCTTGATGACCATGGAAAACCCGTAGTGCTCCAAGGGATCCGAAGGCCAATATTAACCCATTCTATCACTGCCATGCAAGCTAAGAAAGCGGTAAGAAAGGGGTGCAAAATCTTGTTAATTAAGGTTGAGGAGGGAGGTAAAGATCCAATTCCAAATATATCAGATCATCCAATCTTGCAATAATTTCAAGATATTTTTCCTAAAGAACTACCAGGCTTACCACCTAAGCGTCAATTAGATTTCTCAATTGATTTGGTTCCAGGAGCTGAGCCTCTTTCAAGAGCCCCCTACTGAATGAACATAGCTGAATTACAGGAAATCAAAATGCAGTTGCAAGACTTAATGGATAAAGTTTTGATTAGACCTAGTGTGTCACCTTAGGGAGCTCCGGTGCTATTCATCAAAAAGAAGGACAGGACATTACCACTTTGTATAGACTATCAAATGCTGAACAAGGTGACCATCTGAAACAGATATCCCCTCCCTTGTATAGATGATCTATTTGATCAAACAAAGGGAGCCACTGTTTTCACCAAAATAGATATGCGATCTAGCTATCATCAACTAAGGATTAAGGAGGAGGATGTTCCAAAGACAGCATTCAGGACTAGGTATGGCCATTATGAGTTTATGGTGGTACCATTTGGGCTAACAAATACTCCTATTTTCATGAGCCTCATGAACAATGTTTTTCATGACTTCCTAGATAAATTTGTGCTAGTATTCTTGGATGATATTTTAATATATTCTAAGAATCCACAAGAACATGAGAAACATCTAAGGATAGTACTACAGAGACTAAGAGAGCATAAACTTTATGGGAAATTAACTAAGTTCTCTTTCTTTCAACCCAAGATACACTATTTGGGGCACATTCTATCAGCAAATGGAATTTCAGTGGACCCATCAAAAATTTGACCCCTAAAAATGTGTCAAAAGTAAGAAGTTTCGTGGGACTAGCTAGATATTATCGAAGATTTGTGAAGAATTTTTCTAAAGTTGCTAACCCCAAAACCTCTCTTCAACTAAAGGGAAAAAGGTTTGATTGGACAGAAAAGTGTGAAATGGCCTTTCAACAATTGAAGGAGGCACTCACTACAACTCTTATTTTGTAGGTACCTGACCCTGAGAAAGAATTTGTAGTTTGGATCGATGCCTCCTTAGAAGGACTGGGAGGAATATTAATGCATCAAGGGCACGTAATTTCCTGAGTCTCGTAAGCTTAAGGACCATGAACTCAATTATCCAACATGATTTAGAACTTGTAGCAATTGTTCATGCATTAAAAATTTGGAGATACTATCTTGTGGGAAGACCATTCAAATTGTTCACCGATCACAAGGGTCTCCAATATCTATTCACTCAACCTGATCTAAATGCTCACCAAAGAAGATGGTTAGAGTTTTTTAGCAGCTATGAATTTGACATTTCTTATGTAAAAGGGAAGGAATTGATGATGCCCTGAGCCGTAGAGCTATCTTGGCAGTAGTCACCCAAGTGAGGTTTAATTTGCATGAAACCATCAAACAAATGCAGGAAGTGGACCCATTTTGTCTGCAAAAGAAGTCAGATTTGAGACAAGGCATGATCAAGTCAGAATACCACTTAGGAAATGATGGAATCCTTCGATTTCAAGGATGAATTTCTGTTCCTAATGAGGGTGAGTTAAGGGCAAGGATCCTAAATGAGAGTCATAATGTACCCTATCAAGCACATCCTGGAGTGACCAAGATGTATGCCGACCTAAGATCCTTGTATTTTTGGCCAGGAATGAAGGAAGTCAATAATTTTGTAGCAAAGTGCTTAGAGTGCCAACGAGTCAAGGCAGAACACTGTCATCTAGCAGGAGTGTTGTATCCACATGATATACCAAGACACAAATGGTCAGTGGTATCGATGGATTTTGTGGTGGGATTGCCAAAAACCTGCCTTAATCATGACATCTTAGTGGTAGTGGACAAGTTAACTAAGGTAGCTCACTTTATACCTAGTAATGTTAAGGATCATGCTCAGGCTATAGAAAGAAAATTTATTAAGGAGGTAATTAGGTTGCATGGGGTTCCATAAGTAATTATCTCTGATAGAGATAAACTGTTTACCTCTCAGTTTTGGACCACACTGATGACAACCCTAGGTACTAAACTCAATTTCAACATGACATATCATCCAGAAACCAATGGTCAAATAGAAAGGGTTAACCAAATTATGGAGGATATGCTTCAAATGTATGTGATGAACTAACCAACCAAGTGGGAAGACTACCTGCCTTTGGTAGAGATTGCCTACAACAACTCCTACCAATCCTCCATTCAGATGGCACCCTTTGAAGCACTATATGGAAGAAAATGCCGAACACCAATTGGTTGGGAGGGGTTAGATAACCGAGTCAACATTGGACCTGAGATGCTTCATGAGTATGACCGACAGATAAGAATTATTAGAGAAAGGCTGAAGGAATCTGCAGATCGCTAGAATAGTTATGCAAATGCAAAGAGAACCCCAAGAGAATTTACAATAGGGGATAAGGTGTTTCTTCATGTCAAACCACAAAAGAGTTCCATAAAATTTGGCAAGGTTGCCAAGTTGTCTCCTCAATATATTGGTCCATTTGATATTATAGAGAAGATTAGTCATGTGGCTTATCGAATCGCTCTTCCACCATCTCTTTCTCGTTTACACAATGTATTTCACGTGTCTTTGCTTAAGAAATATATATCTAATCCCACTCATGTGATTAATTGGCAGGACCTGCAGGTAGAAGAGGCCAGAGAAATCAGCCTAAGTCCACTCGCAATTATAGACAAACACAGTATACAAATGCGTAATAGAACTATACAATAGGTTAAGGTCCTTTGGGACCAATATGGTGAGCAAGGGGGCACTTCGGAAGAGGAATATGTAATTAAGAAAGAATACCCCTACTTATTTTCTTAAGCCAGGATGTCTTAGTCCTAAGGGGGGAGGATGTCACATCCCTACAAACACATATTTTGCGATAATGCATGAGGTCTCAATGTAATTTGGACCTAGGAAAAAACCTTTATGTTTTGATCTCCGAACATAATATGTTTATGTGAATGTGATGATGGTTAAAAATAGGAACATTAAAGTTTTAATGGTCTTGTTAATTAATGATATCTTTATAACTTCTTATTTTGTTGATTAACTAGGAATATCATGAGTTAAATATCTTTACGAGCTTGTGATGTTAGTATGGCATAATGGAATCAATGATTAATTTGATACTAACCGGATAATGACATGTGTGTGTTGAATTGTATGTGAAGAACTTGATTGGTTTTGCAGGTTCTGGGGTGCAAAACAAAGTGGGTTCAATGGTTCCGTCAGAAGTGTATTCCGAGGCCAACCTAACCTTGCTCCCGTAACCTTGTATACAAGTGAGTTCAGTTGGTATTCAACTGTAAATACTATAAGTACTGGGTTTATAATGGTGGTGGGGACCTAATTAATGTTAGACGTAGGTGCAGCTAATGTTTTGAGGGGTCTGCTTTGTTTGAACATGCTTGTCCAGCACTTGAGTATTGATTACCTTAACCCAGTTACTTGGTCTTTGTGTTTAGGAGAGCCCCATTTAGATAATAAAAATAATAATAATAAAATAACAACAACAATAAAAATAATAATATAATATTAAAAATGTAATTCCTATAATAATACTTACCAATGAGTGATTGTTTTATAAAGCCATAAGAAAAGGGGGGTTTATTATTAAAAACGTTTATAGTTTTAATGTGAAGGGCAAACGGGAATGAAAATGCCATTCATCAAACAAAGAAGATTTATTTATTGTTTTTGGTAGAAAGAAGGAAGGAAGGCGGGCGTACGCAGGGGAGAAAAGAATTAATGGCGACCAAATTCATTTATGAGGGAGGTGCAAGGAAGGGCAAAGCCATTACTGAGGTATGACATTCCTCTTTCATCCTGGAAGAATTCTATGGACAGAAGGTCAAGGGCATGTTGGAAAAAGGAGAGGGGGATTGACTTTAAAAGGAGGAGGTGGCCAGTTTTGGGGAAGCATGAAGAATTTCATGCTTGGAGATGAAAAAAAGGGACTGGTAGAGCCGATTGTGAAGAAAGGAGACCAATCATCTTCAGAAGGAGGCCATTACAAGTAAATCCACCCTTGTTTGTTTACAAACATGATAGATAGGTTTTATGCTAGAAGAATATTTTTGTATTCTGAACCCTTCTTGTTGCCGTCTCCTCTACCTATAGGCGTCCATGTTTAAAACACCTTCTATTTTGTATGCAGCCAGAATAAAAGATGATAATTATAAGATAGAACTTTTTTATAAAAAATATATTACTCATTTCTTCTTTTACTACTCCTCGTGAGAATGAAAAGATGGAATAAAATTCCAGGGTAAATGAAGTAAGAGTTTTTCTGACCAAATACCTAAAAATTCTATGTAGATATTAGCTAATACCAGGCAATCAGATCTACACACAAACCATGTGATTAAGATGGAGAATCCTTTACGAAATTTTTACCAGTCATACTGTTATGCAGAAAACCAAGTTAACTCTCATGCTCTCTGTCTTTACCCTTCTTGACCTGGTGCTAAGTCTTGTGTGTTATCTCACATACGATTTTATCTTTATCACTCCTAAAGCTCTTACCTTCTTGCACTTTGATTTTTATTCAAGGTAATGGCATGAGTTGTAATGTGTTGATTAGATTGTAACTCATGCATTTACTTAAGGCAAGAATCCCCTATCCCTATATAGGATGGTTCCACTACATCTTAGGTAATATAGCTGGTTTATTTCTGAGTTAATATAGTCTAAAGGATTAGCACCGAGTCTCTATATACCAATGGGTTACATACCTGTTAACCTTTTGTACAAGGGTTCCACTCTTATTGGAAGAAATCTATTAAATGTGTAATTTTGCCAAAGAGGATAGCCTTCAAGTCTACAAGATTATTATGTTATTGTCCCAGTCCCTCCGTTGTTTTGTTATCCAGAACTTAATAGAGAGTCTCCTTCCTAGCTAGTATAACCCTTCTATCTTGATGTGAGCCGATCACTCTACCTCTATTTTACCCTTCAATAATGATTAGCTATATAACAACTTGTTGGATATCAAGGTTTTCAGTTAATGAGTTAAGGAGATGTCTAAATTCCTTAGACTCTAAGAAGATCTAGATATATAGGATAGACTTTGGGTGATAGGAAATGAAATTTAAAATTGTTTTTCATTAAATATAGTTGTTAATTTCAATTAATTTGGCAAGTCAACGTGCTGGTTCACCAGAACTAGATTGTGATATTTAGAGTTTAGGTGAACCAATCTATATTTATATGGACATCTAACAAAATAATTGGCTCATGTTTGAGCCTTGAAAGGTGGATATTAGTGAATTACTTTATTCAGTCCCCAGCTTCATTCATTGGAACAACAACTATAAATAAACAATGTGGGGTATGTAATGAAGCCCTTCCCTCATAAGTTTTCCTTTATATATATAAGCTAATCTCTATATTTTACTGAAGGACACTTTTGACCACCTATGAGTAGGAGTTAAGCACAATGGATGGGGCTAGCAAGAACCAAAACCCCTTTTGTTTTAAACAGTAAATGTTTGGGCTGTAGGGGTTCATAGGGCATCTCATTATTAATTTGCACTTGGGGATTGATTCCCTAACTTATGTAAATTTTCTCTAGTCCAGTATGCCACGAATAGGCCTATGTTTCTTTAGCAAGGTTAGAAACCCATACTTGGATGTGGTTCAACCTTACAACTAAATAGGATACCATGTTTCAAAGATGGATTATACCACCAAAGAGTGCCTAACTCTTGAATTAAATGAATGCCTATGACTAGGAAAATGTCCAATAGTACCAATGGAAATACTATTTTATGGTCTCTTATACACAATGAGTGATTGTAAGACCACATGAATGAGCTGAGCCTTGTACAGGAGTAGTTAGCCAGCTGTCAGCAATACCGTGCAGGTGACGGATGCCAAGAGCTAACTGGTGTACAGTAAGGATTAGCTGGCCATTACCAGTAGCACAAACGTAAAGTAGGCTAGAGCAATCCACATTATGATACAGTAGCAATGTTAGTTGGTTGTCACTAGTATCGTGTAGGTGACAGATGCCAGGAGCTAACTGTAGTATCTTCAGGAGTAGTTGGCCATCACCAATAGCACGGAGGTGACAGGAGATAGAGCTACCCTAGGTAGGGTAGGTATAGTCGGCATTCACCATTACCATGTAGGTGATTGGCCAGGTACTAACCCCTACTGGGATGTCAGACATTCACTAGTAGCATGGAGGCGATAGGTGTCTTCATCTAATGACTCAGAAAGGTTCAAGAAACTGTGGACTTCTTATTCTCTGTCGAAGGACATTGACTGCTCTTAGACCTAGATAGTGATGGTGGCTAGTATTATGGGATACTTGCTTCCCATCCTAGTAATGACAATTCTTAACCCATTGGGAGGTAATTAAGAATGAGTAAGTTACTTAAAACCTAGTAGTAGGGTGAGATATGTTAAATGCATGAGCATTGTTCTCTTAACTAATGAGAAACGCAATTGAAAGAGTAAAACCATTGAGTTAGCTCACTCCTTTGCAAAGGTATAAGGGATCATCACAAATAGAAGTGCAATAGGAATCAATCCTAGTGGGTAGACCGTAAAGGGAGAGTTTGGGGACCACTCATGGACCTTGCCTTTGGAATATACTTGTGGATTAAATCTATGAACCCTTGGTTGGGGTGGATAGGGACCTTATCCACATGGTTGGGATGATTTGCATCTCTACGTCGAGAACTAATGGATTCCGGAACTCAAGCAGCACCATGATGGATGGCTAGTATCCTCTACTCCACGCTTATGACCAGGTATCTCCCTACTAATTTATTATATTTCATTTACTCAAGAATGAGTCTATGATACTTACTCGATATTTATTTAAGCTAAACTTTAAAAGTATGGTCAAAGTTAGCCATCAGTTATGAATGTTGATCCATAAATAAAATTATGATTTATGATGCTAAGTCTAGTTTTACTATTATGAGATCTTTTAACAATAATCATTTTGGGAGGATGGTTGCTACCAAGCTGACGTTATAACCTGGTCGAGACAACAATGTAACTAAGATTGTGCTATAGAGGTAAAATACTTCTAAATCCTATGCTTAAGTTCCTTATAGTCATGCTTAGGTGGGGCATCATCTTCTAGAACTAATAAAGTCATAAACAAGGGTTATGTATGAAGATTTAAACTAGAACAGCTACTGTCCTAAATGGTTATCCTGGCTGTATGTTGTGAAAGACTTAAACTATAACAACTGCTGTCCCAAATCTTTATCCTAGCTATATGTTATACATTATTATGGACTGATCATTGTCTTATTGCAATGGAGCACCCAGTCATACCTTGATATGGTGGTGGATAACAATCATGTGTAATTGTTTTGTATTTCTATATATTGGTTGAATAACAATTCAAATAAAAAATTTGTGTGATTGACTTGTTATTATAGGTTCTTGACTCAGAAAGTATGGCAGCCTTCTTCAGAGAAGGGGAATCGGTGACTAAATGCAGGGGTCTTGAGTGAAAGAATCTTTCACCTCCATGAGACCAGGTGTGTTTGATGATTATGAAGTATTTTACGCTTCAAGGGCGTTATAAGGTTTACTTTTGTTATCCCTTTTCCTTGCTTAACCATTTTCATCACAATGTTGGGATTAGCTTTCTTTTTTTCCTTTTATATTCTCTGGAGAACTCCATTAGGGTGGCAAGGGAAGCCCATGATAAGAATTTGAATACCCCAGTCATCCCCCTCCACCAGGGCCTTATTTTTCGTCTCTACCATTTCCATTTAGCCTTGTGTCCCCCCAAGACCATAAATGTCAGTGTTCTCCACGACTCCCCTCCAATCCTCGTTGCTACTAGGCCCTAGTGCTAAGGGTAAAGGGAAGAAATTGGTTGGGTTCCAAAAAGAGGTGGCTTTCCTTTCAATTGTACACAGGGATTGGCCTAGAATCGAGGAAATTTAGGACTCCCCGTCGACCAAAATTCCTAATCCTAAATCTAGTTCTAGAACCCCCAAAGGCAAAACCACCCTGAATTATTTAAGCAAGAGTCCCAATTCTCAAGCTATTGATGCCAAGAAGGGGGAGGTCTCCTCTATTAAGAGGGGGGTGGAAATGGAAGAGGAAGGAAGGTCCCATCCCCTTAAAAAATTAAAGGAAGGGAAGGAGGATATTTAGAATGAAGTGGTTGTGTTGACATTTATGGATTTGGATGTTGTGACTAAGTAAGATGGAGGTGGTGACGAGTTGTGAAATGCTAGTAAAACTGCGTAGCGGGTCAGAAGGTCTAGTCGTATTGTGGGTATTCCTTCGGCTAACCCTTAAGGTATTGAGTTGTCGGGGAGTCAAAGTTTGTGGAAGACACTTTGGGAGAAGATGAAGGGGGTACACCTGAGGAGTCTGCACAGGAGGAAGAGGGAAGTAGCCACTTCCCTAAAATGAACACTCCCTACTCGAAGGATGAGGAGGATACCCATGATCAAGAGGAGGTTGAGAGGAAATGCACCCTATGTGAAAAGACTGTTGAGGAGGTTGTTGATCTTAGGTCTAAGGTTGGGGAGCTATAGAAGAATTGGAAAGTGATGGCGAGGTTTTCTACCAAAGTCCTACATCGTGTTACTACTACCTTTCCAGTTGTGAAGGAGTTTGATGACAAGATCCAAGGCATTGGAGTTGACAACCTAGGGGATTATGAGGAGATGTTTGAATTCCTCACTAAGCATGGGATCGAAGGGAATACTTAGTTGTTTCTTTTGTGTTTTCTGCTATTAGTTTTTGTTTAAAGTCAGTTTTGATGGGTTTTTAGGTTACTTTATGATATTATTAGTCTGTTGTTAATGCGTTGTTCCTGGCTTGTGTGAGGCTTTTGTTCTACCCTTGGGGTTGTTTTGTACAAGGTTCTGGACCCTTTTTCCAACTGACTTTATCAAAAATAAAAAGGTGAGTTTTCTATTAAAAAATTACATTTTTTTTCTAAACTTTACCAAACAAGCCAAAATGAAGAAGGGAAAATCTAACTAATAGTGCAAATGCAAACTAATAGCTAACCTTTTACCTCAGATTGGAGTATAAATGGAAAGTAAACTAAATAAAACAATGCAACACTAAGCAAAGCTTATATCTTCCATTCAATGTTGAGATGTGTAATATCCTCTCTATTTCAAATTAAATAAAACTTAATTAAAAGAAAAGAATTCTTAAACTTCTTTATATCATTTAAATACAATGCTTATCTATTCATAAAATTCAAAACAATTGACTACAATTTTTTTAAAGATTCAACAATCATTTACAACTAAGGCTAAGTCCTTTTTCAACAATTTAAGCCAAAAAAAATTAAACTCAGAATTTTTTACAATTATTGTTCAAGTTTCATTCTTCATGAAGCCATACTCTTTAAAAGTTGTAGAGGAGAGAGAGAGCATCATAAAGATAATTTTTCATCCAACCACAAAGCATTAAGCTTCCCCATGCTACTCCATTGGAGAAGCCCGACATTTCATGAAGGTTCTAGTAATCTATAGTCAACATGCATGAAACAATATGGTGCAACATGTAATGATTGACAACCTAGCATTCGTATATCTAATGCATGATACTTGCATGCTTACATCTAATGTACATGCTCTTAGAATACATGATATAGTACAGAATAAGTATCAAAATAAAGAATACATTTATATTTGATTTTAAAGCTTCAATCGAAGTATCTTTTATGCAGTACTTTGCAACATGTTAGATCGTAAGCTAGAAAAATTAACTTACTATTCAATGTTACCCATATTCGGCACCCGTCTACTCATCTCTTAAAGTTTCTATACAATTTTTTAAACTGAATATAAGAATAACAACATATAGTTCAAAATAGGTTGATGAAATCAACATATAGAAGTCACCCAGTAATCAATTGTCACATACAATATTGTACATCAGCTAATGATACATTACAATGTTATCCTAATCATAATATATGATATCATGACATTAGCAACCTGAAATTATTTATCAATTACTATCACATGTTACACTAACACATTTAAAGTGTTACACAAATGTACAACACAGTTTATGCACAAGTTACTATATATCACAATCCATTATTTGATACCATGCCTATCAATACATAATTCAATTATTTTGCTAAGGTCCTTGAGTAATAAATAATATCAATATCTCAAAATGCCCTTACAAGTGATGGACTTAATACTAACTTAGTAATTTAAAATGTTAACATTCATCTATAAGCTTAGTAGATTCTCTTGTAAGGACCTCAAGGAGATGTGCATGACAATTTAACTTACATGGAATGGTGATATATCATGCATATATACATATCACCCTACATAGAAAAATAATATCATGTTACCCTAAAATTAAGCACAACCAATAAGATTTTAAAGTGACCGCTCTTTCCCACCTTGTAAGTCAACATTAATGAAGCATTTATATAACTCTTGGTCAATAAATCATAAAATCAATTTACTTGGAAATATTATAGAATTTCAATACCACTATAACTAGCGATAGTTACAGAGATAATAGAACAAAACAAAAGATATCTCGTTCCCTATGAAAATGATGTCATAGTGTATATATAGCTCATGGCTTAATCTAATTTACCACATGTTTTATGTCAACAATGTTGTTTCTATATAGAGGTATTGTTGATAACTTATATCTATTTCCATAAAGGATTATTGCTTATTTGCAAGTAATATTCATGCATCATAATTATTTTTTAATAATAATAGGAGATTATATTCAGATACAATAGGAAATATAGTTAAGCACATTGGTTTGATCACCATATAACCTCAAACACTATTTAATGAATTAAATTACTAAATGTGAATAGTTGATTTGACACAAATGCTACAACTTCTTTGTTTATTAACAAAAATTTAAAATTTAAAATAGGTAAGACAACCTCATCAATAAAACCTAGAATAAACCCACAAACAAAACATATGTTCACATATCTCAATCATATTACCCTTCTTACTAATATTCATATAATAATATTGTAACATTATTTCCACTACTGAAATACCTAGATTTTTCATGATCATAAGAAAACAATATCATATCTTACACTCTACATTTATAACTAATTTCTACTCTATTTGCCAATATGATATTGTTGAGCAATAATTTGAATACTCATAACATCATATTGTTATACATAGGTAGAAGCAATAATTAATTCAATTATTAGATTTCCCTATGATTCAAAACTACATAGCAAACATGCAAGAAACAAAAAAAATTATTCTTTTAACTTAAAAATGATACAACAAATGCATAATAAAAATAGTTTCATTACATTTATATTCTTTCTATTTTTTAATGAGGTGTTAATTGTGCCCTGTGACCTCTTAAGAGATATATATATCCTTGCCATGATTAACTAAATCAAATTTATTAAAACTACAACTAATGGTCCTCTTATTTCAGTGTTATCAAAACTTAGATCTTATTCTGCAATCAAAATAATGATCTCAAATATTTTTCACACCATAACTCTCAGCATGTCATGAAAACAAAGGTAAAAGAATTTCATTTAATGAATGAAATGCCCAACAATTAGAAAAGATAGAAAACAACTGCTCAAAATAGGAGGTTGGGCATTAAAAGTGTGTATAGGTAAAATTGAGATTATGAAAGATCAAACAATGACAATAAATCAATCTTATAACCTTCAAAAGATCGATCTAAATGATAACCAAATCAATGAATATGCCAATTAAACAATAGAAAGCTATCACCTAGATTGTATTGATCTCTTGGTTCTTTGTGGATTGCTCAATATATTGCGTACCCATGGTTGCAACAAGTGGACATAGATGAAAATAATTGGAAATAAATCATAAAATTCTTGGTCAATAAATCATAAAATCAATTTACTTGGAAATATTATAGAATTTCAATACCACTATAACTAGCGATAGCTACAGAGATAATAGAACAAAACAAAAGATATCTCGTTCCCTATGAAAATGATGTCATAGTGTATATATAGCTCATGGCTTAATCTAATTTACCACATGTTTTATGTCAACAATGTTGTTTTTATATAGAGGTATTGTTGATAACTTATATCTATTTCCATAAAGGATTATTGCTTATTTGCAAGTAATATTCATGCATCATAATTATTTTTTAATAATAATAGGAGATTATATTCAGATACAATAGGAAATATAGTTAAGCACATTGGTTTGATCACCATATAACCTCAAACACTATTTAATGAATTAAATTACTAAATGTGAATAGTTGATTTGACACAAATGCTACAACTTCTTTGTTTATTAACAAAAATTTAAAATTTAAAATAGGTAAGACAACCTCATCAATAAAACCTAGAATAAACCCACAAACAAAACCTATGTTCACATATCTCAATCATATTACCCTTCTTACTAATATTCATATAATAATATTGTAACATTATTTTCACTACTGAAATACCTAGATTTTTCATGATCATAAGAAAACAATATCATATCTTACACTCTACATTTATAACTAATTTCTACTCTATTTGCCAGTATGATATTGTTGAGCAATAATTTGAATACTCATAACATCATATTGTTATACATAGGTAGAAGCAATAATTAAATCAATTATTAGATTTCCCTATGATTCAAAACTACATAGCAAACATGCAAGAAACAAAAAAAATTATTCTTTTAACTTAAAAATGATACAACAAATGCATAATAAAAATAGTTTCATTATATTTATATTCTTTCTATTTTTTAATGAGGTGTTAATTGTGCCCTGTGACCTCTTAAGAGATATATATATCCTTGCCATGATTAACTAAATCAAATTTATTAAAACGACAACTCATGGTCCTCTTATTTCAGTGTTATCAAAACTTAGATCTTATTCTGCAATCAAAATAATGATCTCAAATATTTTTCACACCATAACTCTCAGCATGTCATGAAAACAAAGATAAAAGAATTCCATTTAATGAATGAAATGCCCAAGAATTAGAAAAGATAGAAAACAACTGCTCAAAATAGAAGGTTGGGCATTAAAAGTGTGTATAGGTAAAATTGAGATTATGAAAGATCAAACAATGACAATAACTCAATCTTATAACCTTCAAAAGATCGATCTAAATGATAACCAAATCAATGAATATGCCAATTAAACAATAGAAAGCTATCACCTAGATTGTATTGATCTCTTGGTTCTTTGTGGATTGCTCAATATATTGCGTACCCATGGTTGCAACAAGTGGACATAGATGAAGATAATTGGAAATAAATCATAAAATTCTTGGTCAATAAATCATAAAATCAATTTACTAAATATTATAGAATTTCAATACCATTATAACTAGTGATAGTTACAAAGATAATAGAACAAAACAAAAGATATCTCGTTCCCTATGAAAATGATGTCATAGTGTATATATAGCTCATGGCTTAATCTAATTTACCACATGTTTTATGTCAACAATGTTGTTTCTATATAGAGGTATTGTTGATAACTTATATCTATTTCCATAAAGGATTATTGCTTATTTGCAAGTAATATTCATGCATCATAATTATTTTTTAATAATAATAGGAGATTATATTCAGATACAATAGGAAATATAGTTAAGCACATTGGTTTGATCACCATATAACCTCAAACACTATTTAATGAATTAAATTACTAAATGTGAATAGTTGATTTGACACAAATGCTACAACTTCTTTGTTTATTAACAAAAATTTAAAATTTAAAATAGGTAAGACAACCTCATCAATAAAACCTAGAATAAACCCACAAACAAAACATATGTTCACATATCTCAATCATATTACCCTTCTTACTAATATTCATATAATAATATTGTAACATTATTTTCACTACTGAAATACCTAGATTTTTCATGATCATAAGAAAACAATATCATATCTTACACTCTACATTTATAACTAATTTCTACTCTATTTGCTAGTATGATATTGTTGAGCAATAATTTGAATACTCATAACATCATATTGTTATACATAGGTAGAAGCAATAATTAATTCAATTATTAGATTTCCCTATGATTCAAAACTACATAGCAAACATGCAAGAAACAAAAAAAATTATTCTTTTAACTTAAAAATGATACAACAAATGCATAATAAAAATAGTTTCATTATATTTATATTCTTTCTATTTTTTAATGAGGTGTTAATTGTGCCCTGTGACCTCTTAAGAGATATATATATCCTTGCCATGATTAACTAAATCAAATTTATTAAAACTACAACTCATGGTCCTCTTATTTTAGTGTTATCAAAACTTAGATCTTATTCTGCAATCAAAATAATGATCTCAATTATTTTTCACACCATAACTCTCAGCATGTCATGAAAACAAAGGTAAAAGAATTCCATTTAATGAATGAAATGCCCAAGAATTAGAAAAGATAGAAAACAACTGCTCAAACTAGAAGGTTGGGCATTAAAAGTGTGTATAGGTAAAATTGAGATTATGAAAGATCAAACAATGACAATAACTCAATCTTATAACCTTCAAAAGATTGATCTAAATGATAACCAAATCAATGAATATGCCAATTAAACAATAGAAAGCTATCACCTAGATTGTATTGATCTCTTGGTTCTTTGTGGATTGCTCAATATATTGCGTACCCATGGTTGCAACAAGTGGACATAGATGAAGATAATTGCGTGTTTAAAGTGATCAATGTGCTCAATGATGCGATGTATGCTCAATGCGCTATAGGGATGCCTGAGAATAAATGATCGAAGAGGATTTGTGAAAAGATGAAGGGGGTATATATAGGTTTCAATAAAGATCAGTCAACAGTTGAGATAAATCAATGATCAAATCAATAACTCGTGATGAATGTGCACACAACATGTGTTATGCTTCAAAGCTATTTTAAAGTTGTTTTGTTGAGTTAACTGATTGATTTGATAAAGATAGGATTTGATTTCATAAATTTAGAATGTTCTTTTCTAATTTATGAGTTGGTGATAAAAACAATAAGATTAAAGCCAATTAACTAAACTTTAGATTTATTTTTTGAAGTTCTAAAAAAAGACTGATTGTGCACATAGAAGAAAATGATATTTTTAGAAGAATTAGAAGACAAAAACAAATTAAATAAATAAATTTATTTAATTTATTGTGCATGGAAGAAATACATTAGATTAAATATAAAGAATAAATTAAACAAATAAATTTATTTAATTTATTTTGCATGATAGAGGGATATAAATAAAATATTAATTTTATTTATTTTTAGAAGATAAAATCAACTTAAATAAATTTGAATAATTTATTTAAATTTAGAAGAATAATTAATTAATTAAATAATTAAAAATTATTTAATTGTGGATAAGAGGAATTTGATGATGAATTAATTAAATGATTGATTTATTTAATTAATGTTGGAATTAGGAGATTTAGAAGAATATAATTTAATTAAATAATTAAAATTATTTAATTTAGAAGAATAAAGTGAATTTTGATGAAATTAATTAAATAAATAGAATTTATTTAATTAATGTTAAATTTAGGTGATTTAGAGGAATTTGATTAATTTAATTAAATAATTAGATTATTTAATTAACGTTGAATGCAGGGGATTTAGGAAGAAATGATGTATGTAAGTGATACGATGCGAAAGGTCATTTTTAGGTGTCTACAAAAAGAAATAATTTTCTTTTTAAACATTCAAAAGACATCAAAATATATAAATTTTTAAACATTCAAAAGACATCAAAATATATAAAGAAATTGAGGCGTTATAACTAAGATTTTAGTATTGCAAGATAAGTACAAAATGGATCTATTGCATGGATTTAGATCTTTCAAGTGAATGCAATTTAGTGGTGTAAAGCCAAAATCATCTTTCTATGGGTAGCTAGAAGTTGCATTAGAAAATAAATACTTAAAAAAATTTAAGATTCCCTCCTAAACTTCCACACACTCCAAAGCAAGCCCCCAATTTTAAAATTGAAGTGAATAAATTAGAATAGGCCAGTGAATAAATTAGAATAGGCCACTCCATAAGAAAATTATGGCAAAGGCTTTGACTTTTTTTCAAAGATAATTACGCCGAAGGCGTTCCCTCTATGAGGTGAACCAACTTGGCAAGGAAATCAGCGGTTAAAGTGCTCCTTAGTAGATGCAAGATGATCAAATTGATCGTAGCCAAACATATTTCTCCCTGTTGATATTTCATCATCGCCGATTTTCATCGTCATCGCTTTTTCCTCAATAATCTTCACCGTCCATTTTTCCGTGCCGTCGTTGCATCCCAGCAGAAACTTGAGAAAAATTCACGTGTTTCCTTCTGTGCTCCACAGCAGGCATTGCCAGTTTTTTTCCCATCGTGATTCTTGTTGTAAACATTTTGTAAAGAAAGTTAGAGTTAGCGTTCGTCCATTCACGCCAACCACCTCTAAAACCCTGAAACTGTCCACATTTGCATTTACTTTCTTCCTCAACACGGAGGAATGCGGTGGTTGCTCATAAACTAATAACCAAAACACTTGTGCTGCCCTTAGTCACCAATAAAATGTGATTATAAAACGCACTTCATTACTTATAAATTAAAAAAATTACAAAGCCCATACGAAATCAACTATTTCTTTTAACATCGCCTCCACTAAACACACTCTCTCTCTCGGTTCTCTATTTATGGGCATCCACTAAACTTCACTTGACATACATGTAAATAAGTTTATACGGGTGTAAAATAGCAATACATATTATATTTATTTATTAGTTTTAATGGTTTACTTCATTTAATATATAATATTAAATATAAATACATAACAACTTCAAATATTAAATATTATTATATACCATATAAAATACATTGTATTTATATATTTATAGGTATAATATATTATAAAATTATATATGTATATTAAATATTAAATATTAAACATTTAAATATATTTGTTATTTTATTAAATATCAATTTTATATATAAAATTTATACTATACTTATATTTAAATATTATGTTCCATATAATACAAATTATTAAATACAAATACAATATTATATATTTTTAACAAAATATTATTTAAATTAATTTATTCTCAATCTCAATTGTCAAAGAATTTGATGGCACCCATTAGAACACATGAATTGACGTAACAAAGTTTTAATTTTATATGATATAAAGTAATATATTCTTACTAATTTTATCTTTGTTTTTATGAAATCTTTAATTTTATTCTAACTATTAGGAAAGTTTTATTATAATTTTATGTTGTATATTAGTATAATTGTAATCTATCAACATCTAGATATTATAAAATATGAATTTTATATTAATGATTATTATAAAAATTAGTTGTTTCCTTTTGAAATAGCATCTTAGTTGTCCTCAATAGATATAGCATGAAAAGAAATGAAAGCACTTAAGGGATAATTGCTATTACTAGATGTAAAAGAAGAAAAGTTGTCTCAAATAGAAGGGAAGGCAATAACAAGCTTCATGAAAGATGAAAAGTCATATACACCATGAAATATTACATCCGTGTATTTTCATCCTTATGGTAAATAAATATGATGTCATCAAGGATCAATGGATTTGAGGTAGAAATTTGTAAAATACATTGAAACCCTTAAGGCATGTTTCAATATATGCTAAGGACAAGGGTTGGCGGAAATCCATAGTAAAAAATCAATAGCTAGGTCAAATCACTATGGATAAAGGAAAGATGACCTACAAATTTTAGATCTTTAATCCAAAGATATGAAAACTTACAAAAATTAGAGATGGCAAGAAGGTCAAACCCTAGGGAAAATTCTTTGGAAGGGTTTGGAGAATTTGACTTCACAAAAATATAAATAAAATGAGTGAAACCTTTTATGCAATTGCATGCATGGCATGAGGTATGAAAAGGAATCACAATGCATGAGAAAATTATGGAGTTTTAAGTAAGATATCTCCCACAACACATGTAGGAATGAATCATTGTAAAAGTTGGGTGTAAAATGGAATCATGATACATATAATCCAATAATAAAGTTGTGACCAAGTTGACACCCATTACTCAAACAAGCATAAGACCATGTAAGATTGAGATGATATGGAATTATGATGCATACAATCATGAAACCATATATATACTAAGTTAGATCTAGAGATTAGAGATCTCATGAAGAGGAAGTGTGTGAGAGAGAAGGGGGGAGGGAGATGGAGACGAAGAGAGATAAAGAGAAATTTAAAAGGAGAGAAGTAGAGAGACAGAGAGAAGAGAGAGAAACATATATAGAGACCTTAATCAATTTACCCTTAAGATGTTATGTGGAGAGAGAAAGAGAGAAATGGGTATAGGGATAGAGAGAGAGAGGGAAAAAAATGAGAGGAGAGATAGAGTGATAGAGGAAGAGAGAATAATAGATGGAGATTGATATAGAGAGGAGAAGATAGGAAGAGATATGGAGAAGAGAAAGAGAGAGATAAAGGAGAGAGAGAGAGAGAGAGAGAGACTCATCCAAATTATTATATATAATTGTAGCATCGAATTTAGTGGATTCAAAGGTAGAATCTAACACGTTGAGAGATAAATCTAATATTAGGTTCTATATTTCTAATTTAGTCTTGATGAATGTTTTAGTTCAAAACATTGCTAAGAGTTTATGAGATAAAATGATTGCATTATATAAAACTAAGTGTCTTGTAAATAAGTTATTTTTGAAAATAAAATTGTATTCTTTAAAGATGCATGGAAGAGACTTTATAACCAAACATTTAAATGATTCTCATGTAGTAGTGAGTCAATTGGCTTCCATAGATGTAAAATTGTTCATGTTATAGGATACCATATTTTTGTTTTGAAGCCTATTTATCTAAAGAGAATCAATATCCTTTATTTGTTATCTAGAGTTAGGGGTGCAGATGTTGCTTTGCATCGTTTGGGTATACTAGTCAATTATGTTGTATCTACAAAAAATGGAGGTAGGAAGAGATAGAAAGGGATGAGTAGAGAAGTGGAGAGAGAGAGAGAGAGAGAGGAATAGAGAAGGGGAGAGAGATATAGATAAATGGATAGAGAGAGGGAAAGAAAGAGAGAGGGAGGGAGGGATAAGTTAGTGAGAGAGAGAGAGAGAGAAAGGGAAAAATAGAGAAAGAGAAAAAGATATATATATATATAGAGAGAGAGAGAGAGGCAATGAGAAACATAAATAAAGTAGATGAGAGATAGAGAAGAGAGAGGAAGAGAGATAGAGAGGTACAAATAAAGAGAGGGAGGGAGAAAGGGGGGAGCAAGGAAGGGAGAGAGATAGAGAAAAAGAGAGAGAGTTAGGGGTGCAAAAGTTGCTTTGCATCGTTTGGGTATACCAATCAATTATGTTGTATCTACAAAAATTGGGGGTAGGAAGAGATAGAAAGGGATGAATAGAAAAGTGGAGAGAGAGAAAGAGAGGAATAGAGAAGAGAAGAGAGATATAGATAGAGGGAGGGAGAAGTTAGTGTGAGAGAAACAAAAAAATATAGAAAGATATATATATATATATAGAGAGAGAGAGAGCTTAGATTGATATAGAGAGAGGAAATGTGTGAGAGAGAGGGGAAGGGAGATAAAGATAAAGAGAGATAAAGAGAAATAGAGAGATAGGGAGGGAGACAAAGATACATATAGAGAGGTCGAGACCTAGAGAGAGAGACATCAACAATAGATCAAGATGAATAGGACAAGTTGGATAGAAGAGATAGATCTACTATTATGTTGTCTTTCTAATTTAGTCTTGTTGAAAGTTTTAGTTCAAAACATTGCTAAGAGAATATGAGAAAAAATTGTTGCATTATATCAAGCTAAGTGTCTTGTAAATAAGTTATTTTTAAAAATAAATTTGTTTTCTTTAAAGATTCATGAAGGAGACTTTGTAACCAAACATTTAAAAATAAATTTGTATTCTTTAAAGAGAAAAAAATAAAGAGAGGAAGTGTGTGAGAGAGAAGGGGGAGGGAAATAGAGACAAAGAGAGATAAAAAGAAATAGAGAGCTAGAGAGGGAGATAGAGATATATAGAGAGACCTAGAGAGATAAATAGAGAGAGTTCCTTTAAATTTCAAGTAGAGAACATGGCTACATGCGTAATCTTCTTGTGAATAATTATTTCCAAATTTTACTTTTACCACCCATCATAATTGAAGAGACATTTCCTAAAACACAAAATCATTACCCATCATGGGATTACAAAACTAAGCTTAGCTGCATAAACATAGTGACAAAAAGTGTTCTATTGTGTGATAGACTTGAGGTTACAATCAAGCATTCCAATGGAAAACCCTACATTACAGATCAGGCTATGGTACTTTTACAATGTAAAAAGTGGAGTTTGGTATATGTTGGTCCAAATCATCCACTCAAATTTTACTTACCACTATAGAACAACAACACACATCATTACATGGTTTCAATGTTCAAATGACGACCATGAATCGACAACTCAAAATAAACCTAAAAAATTAATGCAAAAATTCTAGTATACTCTCTTTTTGAGAATGCTAATATTACAAACAAATAAAAATTCTTTTTTACTACTCTTACAAATAAGGTGCGATTGCTAGTTTATATATCAAACAAGTCTAGGTGCAGCAATTGGCTGTGATTGAGCAATAAAAATATACGCACAACAAGGAGATATATTTAGATAGTATTGTTAAAAAACAAACTTTTAAATACTTTCAACATTATTAGGATTTAACTTTGATGGTTGTATGATCGTATTTAGTCATTTTAGTCTTAAAATACAATTAAAATTTTAGGAAGACTGTATCACTTAAAAGGGAAGATTTGAGGTAAACTGTCAAATTTTCTATGTAATTATTCTTATATATATTTTTAGTTTATTCTTATAAATAGACTTCAATATTTAAAAGACAACTTCAAATAAATGACCATAAAAAAAAAAAATTGCTTGACAAGAAGGGTCAGCTGTCAAATTTAAGCCCTGGGCTACACTACGAACTGTTAGTATAAAAAAGTAACAAAATCAACAAACAATTCTATAACCAGAAGCATATTCAAAATTTCCAAAAAATCATTCAAAAATTCACAACCCCTACCTATGAATCTTCCTCTAAATCCCTTTTTGTCTTTTCTTTATTTCCTTTTGTTGCCTTACTTCCTTCTTCTTGCTACTATCTTTTTAATCACTAGTTCCTCTTTTACTTCCTTCCTCTTGCTACTATCTTTTTAATCAATAATTACTCTCTAAATAGATTTCCCCATTCTCCTTTATGTTCTTGATGTTTTTCTATAAATCTGGGCACTTTTCTTTTTCTTTTGTTTTAAAATTAAAAAATCTTCTCACCCTTTATAACAAGAAATGCATTCTTTTTATGTAATTCTTATATTTTAATTATTTAGATAATTGTTTATAGTATTTATAGACATCAAAAATTGACCAATTGATCATTTTTCTAAGTCATGATTTAATTAATGTTAATTAATTAATTAAATGCTCCTTAAATTGCTAATCCACCCCTAATCCTAAGGTTTAATTAATTTTAATTAATTAATTAAACCTTTTCATCTTTTAACCCTTCCGTAAATAATAAATTAAAATTAATATATTTAATTTATTATTTACAATACAAAACCCAAAACCTAAAACCTAAAAATCATTTGTAAAAAATAACACAAAACCCGTTAAAACACCAACCTCTCACCATTCAACCAATTTACGGTTTAACTGCCTAAACCACTTTTACCCAAAATTTATAAAATGAACCCTTATAAAAGCAACCACAATCAAATAATTGGTAACATTTATCGTTATGTGTTTTCAGTAGTTTATCATCTTCCTGTTGCACTTAATGTAGATTTTAGGGTTTACAAAATACATTTCAAATCTTTGAATAAAATGTATATTTCGTTGTAAACATTGGTAAACCTGACGTGAACCCATCTTCTGATAATCAATTGTTTGTGTAAGCTCTAGGGTTGAGTTTTTGCAAACTGCATTGTGATTCTTTTTGTTGCTGGTGGTGTCATTGCATTCAATGGCCGAAAAGAAATATTGTCTTACGCAGGGTTTTGTTATAGGATTTGAATAAAACCATATCTTCGCCAGGCGAGCATTAAAAATTTGCAAGATTTGCAGGTGAACTAAACGGGAGCATGAAGAAAAAGGGAAGTATTTCTTGAAATTCATACCAGAAAATTTATTTCTGTAATAAAATCGTGTTGTTATTCTTCTCCCAGCTTACAAAAAAAAAAGTGCTGGAACTGCCTCACACCGTCAAATCACACCAGAAAAATTTTCTAAACTCGTGGTTGTTCCTATCTGCGTATTCCTCGAGCCTCATGACACACTCAGATATTCTTAAAACTCATCGTTTGTCCTCATCGTCGTATTCCTCTATCAGTGTATTCTTTAAAGTTTCTAAAATCACGGTGGTCTTTTCTTTATATGTAAGTGTTATCGTGCTTGGAAATTATCTCTCATCGTAAAACGAATTCACACCAGAAAATTGTTCTAAACTCGTCAATTGTTCCTATCGCCGCTTTCATTATTTATTAATTAGTTACTTCGTAACTATTTTGTCTTCTGAATCTGTTGTGAGGTGGTTAAGTCTTGGTTTTCTAATACATTGCTCATATCTTTGTTTAATTTTTCTTGAGTTGGCTTATAACTGTCCTCGAATCATTTTGACAGAGATTGGCATCATTTATTTCATGCAGGAAAATCTTCTAAAGCTCATCGTTTATTTCTATCAGCAAATCTCCCACGGGTTGTTCCTATTGGCGTATCCTTTGAACCGCTTACGGGTGTAAGTGCAAGTTAAAAGGTTTTATAAGTGAGCATCACGATCTCCTAAAAATTGCCTCGGACGGTAAAAGGAATTGAGGATAGATTTTTATATCTGAGAATTATAGTCCCTAGAAAATTGTCTCACGCTAATGGCTTCTTTTAAATGTTTTCATAAAGTTAAATCTTTGCAGTGATTCATTTGCTGGGCGCGTATTCTGCCAGTACCAACTAATATTTTGTATCAAACCCTAACATATTCTCGATCATAAACATTGAACAATAACATTTGTTATCCATCGACAATTAAGTATTTGTTGTGTCCTACAATGTATCCAATGACTTTTGATTGTTAAGATTAAACTGTCAACAAAACCTTTAAAGGAAGATCAAGAGAGAGTGTAGCAAGTATTGAAGCATTATCCATATCAAAAACTTGTTCTTCAAACTAGCCAGACTAGAGCAATCTCTGAGCATGTTGTTGTGTAGAAACTGTTACACGTGATCAAAGTTATTTGCTAATAGCCAATGACAAGTTAACCACTAGAGAGACTATTTGCTTGTAATCCAGAAAATTTGTGAACTGCCAGATTGCCCATTTTTAGCCCTTGGAGGCTGTGTTATTCAAACGGTTTATTCAAGCAGGCGTAACTTTTTCAATTGTTATCAAATTTTCACGTTTTTATAGGCGTCGGAAAGAGAATTCAGAAATCTTCGCAGTAATATAATCAATTCCTTTAGATTCTGCCCAAATTTGCAGGTATAATCATTTGATATTCATACTTTTATTAGACATTTTCCTCTCGCCACACATTTAACATTTTGTGGGTTTTTGCAAGTTCATTTGTCTTGTTCTAACATTTTGATTGCAGCTTTACACCTGTCAAAGACAATTTTTTCAAACTACTAATCAGTGTGTTGTAGGTTCAATTGTCAGAAAATCTAATCTTGAAACAGTGTGTCTTCTTTTTATAGATTAGATCACATCATAAGCAAGGGTTAAAATTAACAAGTGTTTGCCATGTTTTGTGGTTTGCATTTTTGTCATTGAATGTGTATGCTCTTCTCTTGCGTCACTCGGCGATCTTGAGAATCAAAAGCATTTCTTTGACATTTTGTATAACCACCCACACATTTAGATTTGGAATTAAAATGAACCCCATGTGAGTGTGAGGCAAAGGCGTTGTGTATGCTCTCTCCTTGCACTTCGTGCGATCTGGGATATCAAAAACAACGTGTTTCCTTGTTTTTTTTTACCCTTTAGAGTGGGCCTTCTCTTGAGACACATCCGAAAGGAGAACTCACTTGCGACCCCAAGTGAGACTTTCATCCGACCCGCTATATAAATTGAGGATAAGGAGAAAGTCAAGTCTAACTGGTATTAGCACTTATTGTACAATGCTAGCTCGAAAGGAGGCATACCTTTATGTATATTAAACTCCTAGTAGGGTTAATCAAATCCTTTAGTGGCTTGTTGGATGCTCGTAAGGTGCCGGTCCCCTGAATATTCACTACGAACCTTTGTTTAGTGGCCAAAAACTCTCTACTTGCTGATACAGGAGGTCAGATGATCGAACTCTGATAGTCGTCCCACATTTTCATGGCTTATGGCAGAGATAGCAAAGTATCTTAAGATCTGCGCATCTTAAGGACTTGGAACTTGGTGTGCCTGAGAAGTGAGTGCACTATAAGAGAGAGACCATACCCCAAGTTCTTAGAGTTATACACCATAAGTAGGTGCGGCTGGGTAAAACCAAGTGGGAACTCAGCAAGTATTGTCCTTTCCTAGCCTAGGATCGTGCATGTTTACAAGTGTTTGCAAAACATCAAGATATCATCAAAAGCAACCAATCTGATTGTCATGTGTCTTATATGATTGATGTGTGTGCTTGCCTGATCATCACCCTTAGACATTCTTTCCATCCATCCATTTCAAATCATCATATTGCATTTTCTAATCACCACTACAACTTGTCTTCTATATCATTAATTTGGCCTTCAGAATTAGAACCTTGTCACTTTGAATCCTAAGAAGCTCTTTCAATTGATCAAATCATCCAATCCATCCACTTCCCACCTAATTCATTTATCATCATCCTACTCATATTCGCACTCCTTGAACCTAGTCCAATCCTTATTCATCAAAATGGTTGTGACCATCAACAAATCTAAGACAAATCAAAAACCAAAACTCATACTCCGTGGAGGCCCTCCTAGCTATAATAATGATGAGAATTTGGTAGATCATGATGCATATTTCAATACCCATGAACCATATATCTCCCCATATTGGCCTCCACCAACATCACTATCATCCCAAGAATATGAGGAAATACAAGAGCCTCGACATATCTATGATGATCATTATCCACAAGATCATTCTTATCATCCTAACACAACCCAAGATTTTCCTTCCATGCCCTCAACCTCACAAAACTATAATCCTACCCAAGTCTCAACCTAGTCCTTCAGTTACAACAACAACTCACTCAATCACTACAACAAGAGGCAGATATTAGATTTCAATTGGCACAACTATCATAATTGTTTTCACAATTTCAACATCCTACCACATCAACACCCCAAATCTATGAGTCATCTCCATCCACCTCATACAAATCTTTATCACAACCAATCTATACCCATGCTTCATTTTCACACATACCAAATCCCCTCACCTCATATCTTCAACAAAAAATTCAACAAAAACAAGCCCTCCTTCAACAACAAATCTTAGCCCAAAAACCACAACCTTCATTTAACACATCATCCACCATACATTTATCCATGCAACAACAAATTCCATCTAATTCTGATCCTAATCCATTGGTCCACCAACCTTCTAATCCATCAATCCCTTCGTTACCTTCACCGCCATCATCCACACAACATCAACAAATTCAACCTAACTTCTATGAGTCACACCCATCATCATGCCAACCTAGTCTCTCCACATCAATCAATCTCATGAATATTTCTCAATATCCATCTCAAAATCCTCCACAGCATGAGCATGAATTCGCAAGTCTTCTTAATGATATTCTTAACAAGGGAGATACCATCTCAAGTTTGGAATCATACACCAATCCATCCACTAGTCCTCCTCATCCATCCATTCCTATGGAATCTCCATCATATAATCCTTCCAACCTTCCAAATCCTAATCCATTAAGTCAATCCCCACACTTAAAGTCTAAACCATCTCTTCCTAAACCCAATCCTATGATCCATCAACCTAAGCCCAATCCAAGTCTTGATCCTGGGTAAAAGCACAAACTTGTGTCACACTTTATAAAGGAATCGGCCAATATCAAAAAACTATCTCAACTTCGACGACATAAAAGTGGTTTTTATGTTTTGAATCTCAAAATGATGTAAACTAAGAAAATGTAGATCTCTTATTGAAGTTTATTAGTCTAATTTTTTAGATTTTTTTTAAAATTGTTTTAATTTTTTTTTATCAATTTAACAGCAGATTTTGAAATGCTAAAAATTTGAAGAAAGAGTGACATTCAGTTCACGTCGATAAACAAATAGAAAAAAAATGAATTTTCCCCTAATTTTTTTTTCCCCAAATAGGTGACTTCATTATCTAGGGCATGGGAAAAAAAAAGGAATTTTTGATCTATATTTTTCTCGTAATAACGTTTTAAAGTCAAACTTACCTGATTTTGATAGTTTTCAGTTAACGTTAACGTTAACTATTGTTTAATTTGTTTTCATTTTCAAAAAACAAATTATACCCTTTTGAAGAGGATTGTCTCCTCTAGGGCATGATATATTTGTCAAATTTTAAAATGATGTTTTACTATTTTTATGTTAGTTTCAAATTAGCCTCTTTTTGAATTTGAACAACCTGCTTGCATTATTTTCAAATATTTATATCGTAACATTACTCAAAATATAAAAATATATATATTTCCACATTCAGCACTCCGAGCTCTACAAAAGGGTATTTTTCTTTTTTTAAAAAAATTAATTTTGATTGTAAAAATATTGAGCAGAAGTTGGAAGTTTTAGAAAATATAAGAAAATAGTGACTTTGTTGTCTAGTAGGATGCCACATAGACATATTCGGTCGAATCGCATTCGCCCTGATAGTATTCGGCCGAATCCAATTTGGTCGAATATATTTGTTTGCTTTTTTTTTTTTTGGAAAAAATTTGTGGCTTTTTTATTGTTTTTAATTAATGAATTACAATAAAATTTAAAAAAAAAGATTTCGAAAGAAAGAGTCATCTTGAAAAACACAATGATGTGAAAGCGTTTGTTTAATGGCTTTTTTTAGTTTTTTTTTTTAGCTTTTTTAAATGAATAAATTATAAAAATTTGGAAAAAAAAGAACCACTAATTTGAACAAGGGTAAATTCATATTCAAAAAAATAATGATCTAAAAGTGTTTTTTTAATGCCTTTTTTAGCTTTTTTAACTCTTTAGTGGTTTTTTTAAATTATTAAATTATAGAAATTTGGAGAAAAAAAACCACTGATTTCAACAGGGGCAGAGTTGTATTCTCAGGTACCATGCTCTAAAACATGTAATTGATTAAAACCATTGATTTATTGAATGTAGACCTAGATCTTCAAAAAATAGAGGTTAAAGTGTTTGTACATGTGTTATTTTTGCATGCAGGTGAATTCAAATTTGATCAATTTGTGATGGGCAATAAAAAGACAAGAAAAAGGTTGTATGATCGAAGAAGAGATACTAAAAATGTCGATGAGGGAACATCTACTCAAGAAGAACCCATGGAAATTGTTGATGACCAAGGAGTACAGGTACGAGAAGAAATTGAAGGTGGTGATAGAAATTTTTTCCTTGGTATGGAAAATCTGATGGAGATGGATGAGGATTCTCTTTTCAAAAATATTTCATCTGAAGATATGGTACCTAAAAGCACAGTAAAATTACACTCTAAAAAAATATGGGACAAATTTTTTAAAAATAAGTCTATAATTGGAAGAGCACAGTTATTTGCAAAGTTATTTAGGAAGAAAGAGATGGCCCCTGTTTTGGAGTTGTTAGGGGTTGATAATAAGAAAAAGTCATTAGGTCCATTAAAGCAAACAATAGTTGAAAACATACAAGAAGCATTGAATTCTATTGAAAGCAAGAGTCGAGCTATTGATTTAAGTGCTGCACGTAGAGCATTAACGACTGTAATTTCTAGTAAGAAATTATCACATAGAAGACAAGTTCAAGCAATTTCCTAATTACTCAATGTTTCTAGGAGAACTGTTCAAAGATATATTGCAAAGAGAAATAGATTGGATGGAAATGTTGAGAAAAATTGGGTAAATATTTGCAGGATTCCCCGAAAAGATAGAATCTCAGAAGATGTAAAGGAACAGGTGATTGAATATTGGACCAGCCACTCTCGTGTTTCTTCTAATAGAAGGGACACTATACAGATAAAAGGTGAAGATGGTACAAAAATTTTACATACCAAACATTTTATAGATACAACACAAAGTGAACTTTTTGAAGCATTCAAGCAAGAATTTTCAGATGTGAAGATTTGTCAAAGGATGTTTGAGAGTCTACGACCAAGTTTTGTACGTATAAATAAGGTACGTGAGACTTGTTGTTGTCGCAATCATGTTGAATTTCATCTACACCTACAGTCATATAAAAAAGCTATGGCAGTAATTAATCCAAATATAGTCATCCCTGGAAGTACAACACAATTTGTGAAAACTCTTCTATGTGAAAAATTAGAACATTCAGATGAATTCAAAGTGCAGTGTATAAAAAATATATGTAATGATTGTGGAAATTTGAAGAATCTTGTACATGTTGACAATATTGATCATTCGATGCAAATTATGTGGAAGAGATTTGAATATGAGAAGTACTCAACAAAGTCAGGAGTTGAGAGCAGAAAAATTGTTCTCAAAGAGAGTGAATTGTCAAGCAATGAGTTTATGAAAAAAAATTTGCAATATCATATATCCACATATTGAACATTGTCATGGTGCTAGATGGCAAGCTAAGCAATTTTGTGACTCAAAGAATTGCTTTCCACCAGGTTGTATTCTGTCTATTGTTGATTTCTCTGAGAACTATACATTTAGTCCTCAAAGTGAGATTCAAAGTCAATATTATCATTCAGAGCAAGTTGCAATATTTGTACAAGTTTGTTATAGGCATGCTGAAGAACATGTGGATGGTGTACAAAGTAGCAAAGATGAACGAATTATCATCAAAGAGGTGCACTTTTATATCAGTGATGATACAGGTCATGATAGAAGCTATGTAGCCCATTGTTTTGCAATATTTTTTGAAGACCTAAGACGACGTCAAATAGATGCTTCACAACATTGGATATGGTCTGATGGATGTGCTGGTAAGTGTTGATTTAATTATTTTTTTAAATAATATTATATTTATTTGTGTAATTAACTTGTAGACTTGAATTATTCAGTTACTTAAATATGTTGTACCTCGATGTATATATATATATATTTTTTTAATTTTAGTTTTAAATTTGAAATTATTTGTAACTTCACAAGACAATTTAAGTCTGCAAAAGCTTTTAATTGGTTAAGCCAACAACATATTAAATGAAACATTCAATTTTTGTGGAATTTCTATGAGAGTGGACATGGAAAAGGAGAGCATGATGGAGCTGGAGCATGTGTGAAACATGCACTTCGACAACATGAACTTGCAGGTAATACAATATGGAATACAAATTTAAATTCTTAAATATAAATTTTAAATAAATTTAAACATGTTAGGAAAAAAGTGTAGATCTCAATATATTGCATGTGTTCAGAAGTGGAAGCTTAAGCCATTATGCAATTTAATGGTTTTGATATATATCCAATGTTGCAGATTTTTAATATTTCTCTTGTTGGATTTTAAAAAAATCTAATTATATTTTTTGAGATTGTCGTTTCCTTTCAATTAGAAAACCGAGCTTAACCTGACATTTCACCTTGACATGAACTTGCAGGTAATGCCATAAGGAATGCAAATGAAATTGTTGAATGGTGCAAAAGTCGTTTTGTCGTTCGTAACTCAATATACAACACACGTTATTTTTGGGAAGTTAAAGGTACATAAATATTTTGTTTTGAATTTCAATGTGTGTACATGAATTTTATACACTTTTTAATTGGATGATTGAAATTTAAACAAATATTGATAGATCAACTCTTACTAATTGTCAAACAATTAGTGGTATTAGAAGTTTGCATCAAATCATGACAATAGGACATAGCAGGCCTCCTGTAATTCAAGTGAGAGAAAAATCATGTTTTTGTGCTAATTGCATTGAGAACAATGCAAATATTCTACAATGTGAGAATATTAGAGATGGGTATGTTTTAGAATGGGAAATAAAACAATTAGTGGCCACGTTGGACCCTTTTGAAGATAATGACATTGTAGATGTCTATAATCCTTTGTATTCAGCTGATTACGAACGTGTATTAGATTTAGTTGTTACAGGTAAATTTTTTTAATTTTTAAATTGAATTTTAACTTGTAGTATTTGATTTATAATTTTTTAAATTTTTAAATTAAATTTTAACTTGTACTACATGGTTTGTACAGGAGATATTTTTGTTGTTCTTGCAGATCCTGACAATACAGAAGGTGTAGATTACTATCTACTAAGATGTACGCAACCAAAATGCAAATTGTCAGAATCAATGACAGATGGTGATGGACAAGAGTATCCAACTAGATCAGTGGTTGTTGAAGGCACATACTATCAACAAACAAAGATAGATACAAATGGTATTATATTTATTGATTATATGCCAAGTCAAAAGGTTCTACATTATAGTCACTTAGTTATAGCAACACGAATAAATCTTGAAACTTTACCAAAAAGAGGACGTGCCAAACAAAGGTGGAAGTTGCCTATTGAAGATCATGAAAGGATTTTAGAGATAATAAAAGATAGAGAGGATCCAGATTATATGTACCAAGAACTTTAAACTATTTTTGTACATATATATATTTTCTATGACAATTTATTTTATGTTGAATTAAAATAATTTCATTCAATCTCAAGACCAATTTAGTTAAGCTTAGTTCTTGAGGGTAGGGAATGCTAATAAATTTTGAGTGATAATAAATTAAATTTACTCTTTTTTTATTCATGCATTTTACTTAGAATTTGTTTTTGGTTGGAATTTGATGTTTCCTTAGAGAATGTTTGATGCAAGCTCCTGTGCCATCATACCCACTCTAAAAAAAATCTAAACATGTGGTATATTGTCATTTCAATAATATCTATTTTGGTTCTTGAATCTCAATTGTTGATATAACCCAATCTAGTGACTCCCAATTGATTCTAAAGATTGAAGTCTAAGCAGTTAAAGAATATATTATCACTCCAAGATCTCAAAAGTTGAAGGACTTTGTTTAGAGAACACTTAGTAGCTATAGTTTTTTGAAACCACGATCTTTTGCCAAATTTACATAATATGAGACTTTCGTGACTTTGGAAGATCTTATGATTTTATTGTAGTTAGTTTGGCATTTTTTGAATGCATGATCTTTTGCCAAATTTGCATAATGAGACTTTGGTGACTTTGGAAGATCTTATGATTCTATTGTAGTTAGTTTGCTATAGAATAAAATGGACCAAGATCTCAAGCAACCAAGAGAAAAAAAGCTAAAGCATGAGGTCGGCCTAAGCTTGCCCAAAACAAATGCAAAGAAGTAGCATGAATAAGTTGGTTCTAGATTTACCACCATTGCCCCTAAATGCTCAAGGAGAAGGAACATCGGAAGAAAAATTGAGTAGCATATTTTTTGTTATTGCCACAAATGACACATTTTTTTTTTACATCCTTTTGAAGGGCTTTGAAATCCTTTTTTTTTTTGGACACATTTTGAAGGGCTTTGAAATCCTCTTTTTCTTACATTATCTCAAGTGAGACATTTGTTTGGATAGAACAACTAGATAAAGAAATAGCACTAAGTTTATTCCACTAGGAGAAATCTCTATTCTCCTTTTTTTTTTTGTTCCAAATACTGATTACCAAGATCCATCAAATAAGCCCTTTTGGGGTCATGTCCCCAAGCGACGATCATGGATGGAGGTACCAAGCATTATTGTAAAAAGGAGCTCTATGATAATTTTTGACAATTTAGAAGAAATCTTCTTCGACAATTGAAAGCCTTCTTATCATCATCAACATTAACTTCTCTTAAATACAATTTACCAGTGAAGGCTTGCCTCTTGAACATAGATTGCTTTGCAAACTTGATTGGTTAGACTATTTTTGAGAGTCCAAATGCCTTGCCCATAAGAATTTCTTAGAGTTAAAAGTCCTTGAGAAAGCTTTTGAGAGTATATAACACTAAGAATATATATAAATAGGAAGAGCTTGCAAAATAAAGGGTCAATGAAATTGACTCAAATTATATAGTTGAATTTTGATTTAGGAGATTATAAAATTAATCTCTCTACATGGAGATTTTTTTTTTAAACACATAGGAAGAGGAATATTTAAAATAGCATCATAGAAATATAAACAATATATGACCTTGAAGTTTTCCTTTTATAACAAAATACACTTCTTTGGATTCAATGAATTTTTATATTTTCATAAATTGGAATGTTAATATAAATTGGAATGTTTTTACCAATAAAATCTTTAAAAGCAATATTCATAGTGTGCTGAAAAGTAGCACTTGGTCTTTCAACAACACTTATTAAATTGGTAAGTAAAGTTTTCCCACTTTTTATTTTGTTTTTATAATTTATTATGATGTGATTATATCTCGAATAGCCATCTAATAGAGACATTAGTTGAGAACCATTTATTATTTGCAACACTCACTTTAACATCCTTGTAGCGTTATATTATAACTTCAGTGTAGTCTTTATGAGTTTGTGTTATTACTTTTTTTTTTAGTACAACCATTCCCTTGGAGGATTTTTTTTGGATTGTTGTGTTTCCAATATTACAAACATCAAATAATATTATTGATATAATTATGTTGACTTTAATAATTTAAAACCTTGGCACAAATTGAGGTATTGTTCTAATTGATGAATGATAACTTAGCAGTGGAATTGTAACTAATAGAAGTCAATTTTGATCGTTTGTTTAACTAGAAGTATGCATTCAATTAGGAGCCTTGGGCTTTACAAGAATTCTAAACATGTTTATCCTTTGATATTTACTTTGTTAGGGTTGATATTACTTGTTAAAGTTTTTCATGTGCATGAGGGTTTTCAAAGTCAATCATTTTTTTTGAAGCTTAGTTCATAGTGTTGAAATTGTGTTAGTTTCAATTTCTTTTTCTAAAATAGCTAGAAATAAGTCTAGTCGAGAATACATATGTAAGGTGGCATAAGAGCTTGTTCATTAACATTATTATTTCTCAATTTCACCTTCAAGATCTTGACTTTAACAATGATTAGATACCTAAAAACATTTTCAAAAAGCATGTTGTGTTTTGATTCACATTTGCTTGGAGCATAACATTTGACAATGCTCAAACCAAACTTTTCAATTCATGTTTTCCTTTAGATAAAACTATAATTTAAATCCATAGTTTAGCAAAAAATATGCTTTATCAAAAGCATGCACTGAGATCCTTTGGTTTGCTATATTTTGATATAATTTTGTTGGTAAAAATATAATTATGATATTAAACATAGATGATTTAGTATTTAGCAACGTTACCTTTTGTTTGTAAAGTGTAATTTTTATCATTAGGTGCTCCCTACGTAACATTACTATAGTCAGCAATAATTCTTTATGTTTGAAATATTTATCAACTCTAAAACATGGCAGAAAAATCTTCTTTCTACTTAAATTGAGGTACTATTATGTTTTGTATCTACTTTCTAATTCTAGTTGTAAATAGTGATATTTATATGTCATAATTTACAATACATACTTTCAATTAAAAAACTATTTAAATTTGCTACTTTTATTTCTTTGAGTTTTTTTATTTTCACTAAGAATAGTGAACAATGCACATAATGAAATTGTTTTGTTTGGAAAAAATAAATTAACTATGTACAAGAGACTTTAACCTTCCAAAATTGGTGGGATGCTACAAGTTTGTGTCACACTTTGTAATTTGAGTCTTTTAACAAGGAAAAATTCTCACAAATCAACATAGTTTTAGAAAAAGTTCATAAAAGGGTTCAAGTGAACACAAAATAACCCACTAACAAAACTACGAAAGTCTCAACAAGAAATAATTGCCTCAAGGTATCAATCAACAAATATTAATTTCATCAAATCTTTAAGAACTTTCATGAAGTTTCCAATAAATTCCAAAATCATAATCTCAAGTCCAACTAGCCATCATCAATTACACAAATCAAATATCAATATTCCATGAAAGGAAATATAAATCTTTCCAAAACCCAAAAGAATGGTGCATTGAAGATCAATGATTTACATATCCCATGCTACACAATCACTTCACTCTTCAAAACCCACAACAAAACAAAAAAGGAAAAATGTGCTTAGGTGATCACTTGGCTACTAATTAGATATTCAACTTATGATTCTATTTGTATAATGCATGATTTAGCTAGAGACTTATACAAACAAGACTCATTAAGCTTTGGGGTTGGCATGACTCAAGCCAATTACAAATAAGTAAATGAATGTCTGCTCTAATTTGGAAGCATATATCATCCATTTTACATTTTTTATCATTATAGCTATTACAAATTCCTATTTCTAGTGATATTTAATCCCTATGATCAAGAATACAATGAATGTCTTTTCCAATTATTTATTTAAATCTAATGTATTTCTTGGCATGCAAGGATTAAACAAGAATCATTTATGATTTGTTGCTTTGCTCATGAAACAAATTTATTATTTACCATAATCCTAGTGTAGTGATGTCTAATTAGAGTATATAATGTTCAAACCATATTATAAAATGTCAAACCATAATGTTCAATGTCAAACCACAAAGGCAAATGTCAAACCATAATGTCAAATGTCAAACTGGATAATGTCAAACATAATAAGATCTAGATCAATCTGCCGATCCATGTGTGGATCCATGCCTCGATCTCTCTTCGGATCCTGATCCATGCCTCGATCTGTCTCCGAATCCTGATCCATGCCTCCATCTCTCTCTGGATCCTGATCCATGTGTGGATGCATGCCTCGATCTCTCTCTGGAAGCCGATCCATGACCTGATGCACCTCCCTACACAAGGAAGTACATAATTTAATTTAATGTACATGTGTATATATATGTAAAATCATCTTAAAGTTTTGTACTTTCAACATGTTGAATTTATCATGTAATTTATATATATATATATATATATATATATATATAATAAATGTACCTCAAATGTATCATGCACGGGATCCTCTGCATGCTCTAGATCTCCGAAGCGCGACAAATTATCCCCTTGTTGCTATAAATTTTCAAATACAAGATTTCAATGAACAGTGAGAGCTACTTTTAAGTAAAGTTTATTTAATATATACACATGTGAATTTGTAGAACGCAAAATATAGAAATTTGTCAAGTACCTGCACATCCTAGAGCACTCTACCAATCCCACTAATCTCAGATGAATGAATGGTAAAATTAGGAACACCTATATCTGAAGGTAAAGGACCAGTGCCAAAAAGAAGTGTGCTATATGTGCCATTTACATTAGGTGCACCCTGATGTTGTGTGGGGGCTATATGCTGATCTGAAATATTCTGGTGTTGTGTGGGGGCTGTAGGCTGATCTGGAATATTCTGGTCCTCTGAAGTTGCCTCACCCTGACCCGTCTGTCTACTAGTATGTCGTCTAATATGAGTCGATACAGCATCCAAAGGAATACCATACTCATCACTGATAAACTGGTATGCTGATAGTAAATCAAAAATGGAAGCTGAAGCAACATTACGTACAATGGTGTCACTCATATGGGTCACATCTAATGGGGATGGTAGATCGGCACGAATGTAGGGATCATAATTCGCAGATGTAGCCTCAGTGGGAGGAAGGCCAATCCGTGGACGTAGTAAGTATCTCCCTACACGATCAGATGACATCTGATCAACTTGAGTAGCAATGGTGGTCATTCTATCAAAAAGCCTAGATCTAGTCGGTGCAATAGTTGCATCTCCTGCTGCTGCTAATGCCAAATGTTTTGGAAGAACCAAAAGGTTTGGACCAACTAATGCCCTCTTATTTTGAGGCGGTGGCAAATCTGGACGTCTAAATTGAGGTTTATCAGCAAACCTCCCCTTGCCCTATCCAGCATGTGCAGGCATAGATGTGTAATCCATAGATAATCCTAAATGAAACTCAGCATATAATTGTTTGCAAAAATATAGTGGCAACTCGTCATTATGAGGCCATCTATGATTCGCTGCCAAAAATCTAGGATATATAAATGGACCAACTAGTGGATCTGTACACCTGGTAACAGTATAACCTCTAACTTTGTCTTTCCCAATATAAAAAGGGAACATAGTATGCACATTATGTAATGAAACTATCAGAAATAGTTTTGATATTCTCAGTGCCAGTAACAGTCCTAGCAAGGGACCTATAAAACTCCTCAGTGCTAATATCATCATATGGATTGTATGATTTTATTGTCTCAATCATATGTCTAATCTCGCACCGAATATTAACTAATCTATCTCTATTAGCCAAATTTTGGGGGTTCTGTATAGTTTGATCCAAACATTTCAAAGCATTATCTAATCTAGAAATGCTGTCATTGTAAAAATTATTCCTAGCCTCAGCTTCGCGCTGAGACTGCGTGGAATGGTGAGATGCCTGATCATTAGCCATATCTCTAGATAAAACTATGTAAAGAGATCTGCATTTAATTAAAACAAAAAAATTAAATATGTACAAGCATTTTTCTTTTAAGCATACAAAAATATAAAAATGCAACATGTAGATCATCTAAATAAACACAAAGTTTAGATTTGCATGCAAAGGAAAAGGATTCAAAGATAAGCTTGGACAATTTACAAGATTCAACTTTTCATAAGTATATAATGACCTTGATAACTACTGGAAGCGTGCAAGATAATATTGCTTCATGAAAAACCTTCTGATCTCATAATAAGGTACAATTGTTTATTACTATCATCCATGTTTGTTGTTGATCCCAAAGATTTAGTGGTTGTCTGCTTGTGTATATTATTTCCCATATACCTTGTACTAGAATTTTTATTCTAATTTAAACATACAATGAAGAACATAGAGATAGTAACTTTCAATGTAAGAAGTAGTTTCTTGAAGGTATTTTACAATGTTCAATATCATATGGAATTTACACCCAGATTGGAATCATATTAAAAGGTAAGTCATTATCAAATAATGCAGATGGTAAGTGAATAATGCAATTGGAATATTTAAGTTATCAAATATCAGTGGTAAGAATCGAAATCTCATTTGCCTCAACTCTTGTAGGGTAGAGGACCCAAATTGAGCACCCTAACTTCATGCCTGTTGTATGCCATAACAAAATACAATAATGTGCAGTTTCCATATGAAAGCATAAGATAGCATATTTTGCAACTGTCATCTACCTTACCACCGAAAGTCACCAAAATAGCAAGAGATGCTTATATACACCTTATATATATACACCCATAACCGCCCTACCCTGATTCTACTAGAGGCAACTAAAAGTAGATGTACACATGAGCAGATTTTGATTACCTTACCACTGAATGCCACAAATCTCTGCCATGAAAACAGCAATAGATGCTTATATATTCACCCATAACCACCCTACCCTGATACTGCTAGAGGCAATTAAAAGTAGACGTATACATGGGCAGATTATTATTAAAATGATCTGTAATGACCAATCTATGATTATCTACACAACACATAAAGACCAGATTTATTTATTGTTATTGTTATTATTTATGCAGATTGAGGCGATGAGGGAGCGTGCAGTGTTTTAAATTGCTGATGACTTGTTCAGTCGTCTTAAATTTTTAAGGCAATGAAGTGTATCTTCTATTCTCTTGTGTGTTGGATAGCATCGAGTTCCTGGTTTTGGTAGTGGGGAATCTTTGTCTTTGGAAATGGAGAAATTGTCATTAGATTAATGAATGCTAGAGAGAATGAAAAGTGGGCTAATTCACATCAGTCATTTTATAATAGAAAAAATGGAAACAACATTCAAAAGTTAACAATCAATAACAATTTTACACCTCATCCACAATAAAAAGTGGTAAATATTTGTCCTATTTTTATTGACCAAAATTCGTGCTTTTGACTGTTGAAGTGGATGATGTTTAAGAATAGCCCTCATAGAGAGATGGTTTGTGGCAAGGCTATGCACACCAGCCCTACTTAAACAACACATATTCAACAATTTTAGACTACCAAAAACTTTGGTCATGAATGGAACTTGCAATCTGCATGCTTTTAATGTGGCAAGTACAGAAACAAAGGACCAATATTGACCATGAAAATGAGAATTTTATCTTGATTACATTCCCATGAATTCTGTGACTTGATTAGAACTATTTGTATTGTTATAATAACAGAAAATTTACAAGTTATTTTGGTCATACCAGGCCTACTCTAGCCAATAAACAGATATTCAAGCCCAATAATGAGGGACAATATTGACAGGGTAGTGTATAGGAATTTATGTTGTATAAGAGTAGTTCTTACACATTTTGCTGTCAATTGTTTATAGTCTATTAATGACAGAAATTTTACGCTCTTTTTCAACTACCCTGAACTGGCCTATAACTAAACATTCAAAAGCAGAAAAGTAGGCACAACAGTACAGCAAAAGGAGATTATTCTTTTGTAAATATAATACAAACACTTTCCTATCAAGCAACAACTTGGACAGTTAAAATCTTCAAATAGTAGTATAGCACAGGGATGCGTACCCCTTGTTTTTCAGGTGTTTCTTGAAACGGGGATGCCATAGACAAGGACATATTGGCACATACTGCTGCAACTGCCAATATGGCAATAAAAATAGGATGCTTTCCTTGATTTCCATGCTTCGAACAGCATAGACAAGGACATATGGTTTTCTGAAACTACTGCAAAAATTTGTAGTCATTGTCTTTGCTGCATTTGCCCTTTGAATCATACTTAAGTTGTGATCAAGATTTTGTATTCTACAGGAGATATTATATTGAGATCAAACTGTGGAGATTAAATTCTACAGGTGAGAGTAAACTGATTCTCAATTAGGTTTATTAAATTATTACATTAAATGTTTGATCTAGGACTTGTACTTCCTCTTCCTCTTTTGGCAGTTACAGAGAGAGCAACTTCAGGCAAATTAGTATCTACACATTTCTATGGCCCCTTCCTCAATCCATTCCAACTTTAAGCTCTGTTAGAACCCAAAGGAGAAACAAAAAACAATATAGCTTCCAATTACTTTACAGCCAAGCAATGACCAAGAAACTTGCTTTATAGTTAGTGCAGTCTCTTGATTGAGTATTTATTTCAAATTGCCAGGGATTGTCATCTAACTACCAAACTGTCCTCAAAGTTAAAGCTACAATTTACCGAAATGAGCTGTGTGTCCAAAAACCATCTAATGTTCTTCATTTGGTAAAATACCATTTAAATAAACTTTACATCCTTTATTAAAATAATTGCACAAAAATTCTGAACCTAATCGTTCCACTGCCTTACAGATGATTGATTATTTGTGAAAGCAAAGACATAGCTAAAGGAGTTAACAGCTCTGTTTCCCATATTCATGCTAAAATGGAGTCATGCAGTAAATTTCATAAGCCATCTATATCCATCTGCTTGATTATTCTGGATGCGGAATTGCTTAATTTGGCCTTTTTGCAAGTAAATTACATATGAAAGAAGTTTGTCTGTTTTCTCCAGACCAGCAATTTCCTTGTGACAACTAATATTAGAAGGCTGCAGTAGATTTTGTTATCCATAAGTACAGTAAACTTGAGACTACGTTTTTGCATTTCTAGCAGGGACTACCAGCCTGGCTTTGAATGTTCCTTGCCTTCCATTTGACCTTTCTCTATTAATGAAGGTGTAGAGCTTTCAACAAAATCCTTTACTGATAATACTGAACTGAAACTCTTACAAATCCCAAAAATTGCTTCAAGAAGCTTTGTGTATGCTTATATTTCTTACGATAGCAAACCCACCAGATTTTGAATCTGTTCTAGTATTTTTTAGAAGTTGAAAGACTTAGTATACATTAATTTGATGACTTTTAACCAGAGATTTGAGATACATTTCAGGAGTTGATAAATTCATGTGAAAATTTTCCATGGGCTTCCATTCTTGTCTTTCATTTTCATCAGCAACTTGCATATATAAGCTGATGATGCCAATGCACCAAACAGATTCTCATCAAATGCAGTCATGAAAGAAGGAATGATTCTCATCCATAAATCTTGAAATACGTATGTTAAGAAGACAACCTTAATAGCTTCAAAACTATTACTAATCCCTGACATATCAAGGACAAATCTAGAATGAGTCAACTTGGATCTCCCGTATTATGCTATATTTTTTTAAACATTTGAGGAATGATAGAAAATGTAGAATAGTTTATCCTATACATTTCTATTTAAAAGCAATCTGCAAGGAAGTGGGGAATGAAGTTTTAAATAAATTTAATTAAAACAGAAAAACCCATTCACAATGGTGCTCAAGATTTGCTACTGGCAGTCCATTCACAGAAAAACCCATTCACAATGGTGCTCAAGATTTGCTACTGGCAGTCCATTCACAGAAAAACCCATTCACAATGGTGCTTCAGATTTTCTACTGGCAGTCCATTCACAGAAAAACCCATTCACAATGGTGCTTCACAAAAACAATATAAACCCTAACATTTAAGTATCATTCCAATTTACAAAAATAAACAAATGCAATAAAAACCCATTCACAATGGTGCTCAAGATTTGCTACTGGCAGTCCATTCACAGAAAAACCCATTCACAATGGTGCTTCACAAAAACAATATAAACCCTAACATTTAAATATCATTCCAATTTACAAAATAAACAAATGCAATAAAAACCCTAACAATTTAATAACTGAAATAAATCGCACAACAAAGCAAAAAATAGTCGTAAACTAAGAACGGAGTTCATGTACCTAGTTATGAGAACAAAAGGACTCTTACGCGGGCTTTGTAGGTTCCAGGTGTTCGCCAGAATCCCCTCCAGTCGTAAACCACTCGACCGAAAACACAACAAATGACCGACACAGCTTTGTTTTTTGCTTTTTTATGGTTGATGGATTCGATCGAATGGTACTCGGCCGAATACCACTCGACCGAGTAAATGCAGCCACATCGGCGCCAAATGCATGCCACGTCGATGACGAGTCGATTCAATCGAAACCTACTCGGCCGAATAGTACTCGACCTAAACCCACTCGACCGAAATTACTCTATTAGCTCAAAGTGTGACACAAGTTTGTGCTTTTACCCTCCTATCATATCCAATCCTATCATCCCCCACCTAATCCAAATCCCAATCCTGTTGTCCATCCACTTGATCCTAATCCCACTCCTATCACACCTAATCCCATTATCCTTCCATTGTATTCTAATCCTGCACCTTCCACCCTTATTATCCATCCATTATATTATGCCTCCACTCGTATACTAATGAAGGATTTGATCCATTGGATACTAGCAAGGAATCAACTACCACTCTCATGCCATCAAAAGCCTATCCTTGAAACTAAAGAACCTTCAAATGTTCTCGAAGATCCACCTACTATAAGCCCAATTCATTCTCCACCATATATTGAAACCATTCAAGAAACCTCCATTCATGTCCAAACTCAAGATTTACGTCAAGAATCAACTCTAAAGCATGATCAACCTTGCTCCTTACCAAATCAAGATCAAAACCCTTCCTTTCAACCTATTCATAACCTATATCTTTTCTATGATCAAGATATTATCTGTGATCAAGAGCTTGTCACTCCTTCCACTCACGGTCCCAATACTATCCATGCTCAAGAAACTTCTACCAGTCCCATCCATTCTCCTTCAATCCATGATCCCACAACATCTACTTCCCTTGATGAGACGCTTGATCCCCACAAGCATATAGATGATCAAATAAATACATTGGATCTTAAGCATAATGTTAATCAAGATCCTATTACTCCTTCACCATCTCATATTGATACCATTTCAAATCCACCATCATGTCCTATTGTTCTTACTACCTTCCTAAATGAATGTTCTTCCCTAGGAGAGCAGCAACCATTTTTTGTCACCTCACCCTCCTCATCCAATAAGGATCTCTGTCTTGTATCCTCAAAAATAAGCATCCCATTGTGCACCGTATGTTCCAAAACATGAACTACCAAGGTAAAGGTTTGGGCCTTCATGAGCAAGGTAACCTAGAACCCATCCATGTCAAAGTCTCTCCCAAACCGTATGGTATTGGTTATATATCTCAAGGAAGTCAATCCAAAGATGTTGGTACCACATCCTCACCTCCTAAATCCACTTCATCCAAACCCAAACTAGGTGCACCTCATCACACCCATAAAACGTATGTTGCCATCCCTCCTCCGTTATCTTATGAACCTAAAAAGCATGTGACCATTCATCTTCCTCCGTCCACTTTACCTCCACTTCTTCCAACTCCAAACATCCCTTCATCCACTTTACCTCCACTCCTTCCTACTCCACTATCCTTCTATCCTAGTCCACATTATAATTCACTATCCCATATCCATCATTGCATCAACCTTTCATATTCCACATCAAAACCCACTATCCACTTAATCCATCTCTCTCTCATGTGATTCCAAGAGCATAATACTACTTGACATGGTACACGCGTGACTTCTATCCATCATGAGACATTACCAACTTGTTATGGGAATAAAATCTTGAGTTCCTACCTATTCCATCCAACTATCCCCTACCCAAAAGTCAAAAAAAAAATCAAAATCAAAATAGTAAAGATAAACCATTTCGTCCAATGGTGAAAACCTGTTAAACAGGCACCTTGGTGTCATGTGTAGGTGATTATCTATGTGCTTTACACTTGGGGTCATGTCATCGCATCTATCCCATCTCATATCTTATCATATCATTTTCCATCCTCTCTTGCCATCCTTACCCATCATATCTGTCATACTATCCTTATTGCACCATTCATCTTCCCTTCCTCCTTTTGATCTTGATGAGGGTAGGGGCACAAAAAATGTTGAAAATGCTTTTGACACCTCTTGTCATACTCCAAATTCCACCCATCCATTTCTAAAAATATCCTCCATACATCCATCTACATCCTCAATCCATTCATCCCTTCCAACCATTATCCCTATCATGCATCCTAATCAGAATCACCTCATTAAATCCTAAGGCATCATATCTAGAGTGGGGGCAGGTTATTCCTATGCAACGTAGTCCTTGGAAATCACATCCTAGACTCTCTCCATCCATCTATCATATATCTCCCATTCATTATCCTTCTATCGGCACTCCTTATATCCATCCATACTCCTACCTTTATCCTATGGCCACTCCTTGTATCCGTCCATACTCTTGCCTTTATCCTTTTATCCAAATTCTACTTTGATCCTACCACCCATCATTTTATCCATCCATCCAATCTTTTTATCTATCCCATCCATTATTTCTCATCTGCATCCTATCATCATTCTTGCCTTTTGGTTTGGTTTTCCCTTGTCATTGGTATCTATCTGAAAAACCTTGAAAATCAAAACATTTGAAAATCTAAAAACTTAAAATATTTGAAAATCCCAAAAAATCAACATATTCCCAAAATACAAAAAAAAATCAAATATCAAACAAAAATCCCTGCAATAAAATCAATTCACTTCTTCAAATCATTCAACTCAAATCATCAACCAATCACTTCTTCCAATCAATTCTCTAATCTTCACTCACTTCAAGTCATCACCATTCAATCAATCAATCCAGCTCAATCAAATGCCAACATCCTTAATCCATACAAATCAAGTCAATCAATCAAGTCAAATTATCCAATGGCATCCATGGTCTTGGTTCCTAGCCTGGTTGTGAAGCCTGATCGATTGATCATCATCATAAATGGGATTTATCGTTCCCAATCCTAGTGTTGTTCTCGGGATATATCGTTCCCATATCAACAACACAATCCTAGTGTTGTTCTCGGGATATATCATTCCCATATCAACAACACAATCCTCATGTTGTTCTTGGGATAAATCGTTCCCACATCAACAACTTTATCAATCAATCATCAATCATTATCAACCTCAATCAATCCAATCGATCATTGGTTTTCAGCTTGACAGGGGCACTACCTTGTTTGTTTTTGAGTCATTTGTGCATGTTTGCTTGCTTGTGTGTGTGATCATTTCATCTTGCATTTGAATTGCATCAGTATCATTCCAGCCAATATTCATATCTTGTGTATGTTGGAATAGCTTTTTGCATTATCCTTTGCATCTAAGGTCATATCATACCTTTTGTGCATTAGGATTTTAATGCTCTAAGTTTCCTTCCTCATATGTTAGACAAGGTTGTATTACATTGGGGCATAAGACACATCGTCACCTTGGTCTTTATACCTTCGTGCATAATGCTAGGTGCTATATCAAACATCAAGTTGCTCCAAGTTTAATCAGCATAAATCCACCTCCTTCCCTTCATTTCCTTTTTCAAGAGCCTATCCATGTCCTTCATCCCTGCATATCCTCTTGAGGGGGCATTATCTATCAATGCTTCATTTTTATGAGCCCCATGTGTGTTGGGAATTAAGGTGTCTCAACCTTGGTAATTCCTTGCATTTATTATGTTTGTGTTTATTATTTAATTGCCTATGTTGTAAATATTTGGAAATTCCATATTGTCATATTGTGGGATGTGGCACGGTGATGTGTCAATCCTACATGGAATATGACAACTTGTAATTTTGTCCTCACATGAGGAGATAGGCATCCCACTTTGTGGTAGGAGCATTTTGCCATGTGTCGGCATCTTCCATGTTGTGTAAGGGAATGTTTGACCGAAACGGTTATGACGGATTCCTATGACAGATTTATGACATGTAAGAGTCAGAAATAGAAGCATGTAAGATAGGTGAAGACATTTGTCGTGAAGCATCTTTGAATGAGGGATATTTGGGTGCCCCAAGGTGGACTATGACATGTTGTAAGAGAATATGCTATTTATAGCATGTGTATGACAGATTATCTTACAACGGTAAGTTGTAACCGCTATGACAAATTCTATGACAGTCATAAGTGTCGTAAGAGCATCTGTCATAGCCCATTTTGGAAATAGGCGACCTCTTTGGGATGGGAGTTGTGGACAAGTGTCAAGCACATTCTACAATGTTGATGAAGTGTCCTTAGGTGTGGGTTTTGGTCCATGAAGCCATGTTGGACGCCCATCCCAAGATAGGTCCAATATTGCCTTGTATTTTCTATATAAACAGGTGCTTGGAGATGGAGTTTGTATCACAGGTTTACAGGTACTGTTATGCTGCCGGATTGACACCAGACACAAGTGTCGAAGGCCATTGAAGCTTGCATTACAAGTGTATTGTAAACAACTTTCAGATTTGTTAATACATTGTGCAGGTTTCTGAGTGTGGGGTTTTTCACCCGATAAGGGTTTTCCCCACCGTATATCTTTGTCTCTCTTTGTCTATCTTCTTTCTGGTTCTTGTGTATTACTGTAACAACTCTATTAGATGTTGTATGTTACTGTAGTGATAAGGATTAAATTGAATTTGTATATCTCTCCCCTCATTAGATTAGTGTAGGAAGTGATTTCCGCACACCTAGCTTCCTTTCAGTTGGTATCAGAGCCTGGCCAGTTTTGGTCTTAGCTGTTGGGTAGGGGTTTTTTGAGCTGATCTTAAGTTGAGTGGGAGTCTGTGCAAAGTATTCTGATTTCTATTGCAGCAAAGAGATGGCAAGTACATCAGGAAGGTTTGAAGTGGAGAAGTTTAATGGCAGTAATTTTGAGCTGTGGAAGCTCAAGATGGAAGACATGCTTGTTGACCGAGACCTTTGGGAAAGTGTTAATGGAACTAAACCAGCTGCAATGTCACAAGATGACTGGGATCTAAAGGATCGGAAGGCTAAGGGTCTCATAAGACTTAGTCTTGTTGATTTTGTGTTGTTAAATGTCCATAAGGAGACTACTGAAAAACTACTTTGGAAGAAGTTGGGAGATGTGTATCAAGCAAAATCCCTGGTTAATAAACTTTTTCTAAGAAAGAAGTTGTATTCTCTTTGAATGGAGGATGGAGGATCTGTTGCTGAACATATGAATGATTTTAATATGCTAGTTGCACAATTGACATCTATTGGTGTAAAGATGGAGGAGGATCGATGTATGACCTTGCTTTGTTCTTTGCCGAACTCATGGGATCATCTTGTCATGGATATTGGAAGCACCACATCCACATTCAAAATTGAAGAAGTGGTTTCTTTGTTATTGTCTGAAGAGATGCGGAGAAAGTCTTCTGAGGCAGCTAAAGAGGCCCTTGCAATTCATGGAAGACCCAAGGAGAAAGGGAAGAAGAAGGACAAGAAAGCTGAGAAGGGTAGATTCAAATCCCGTGGGAGATCCAAATCTCTTGGAAAGTCCAAAGCTCTTTGTTGGAACTGTGGAAAAACTGGGCATTTCTGAAAGGAATACAAAGAGGAGAAGAAGAAGAAGAAGAAAGCTCCTGATTCAAATTTTGATAAGTTACAAGATGACAGTTATGCTTTCATCGTAGCCCTGGCAACCCATGCATCTGATGATGTGTGGCTAATTGACTCTAGTGCATCATTCCACTTGACCTCGCATTGAGACTGGTTCACTAAGTATGAGGAGTTTGATGGTGGAAAGGTGTATCTGGGTGACGACTCTCATCTGAAGATTGTTGGTTGTGAAAGAGTCTCTATTTGATTCCCTGATGGTCGAGTGAAGGGGATCTCTGGGGTTATGCACATCCCAGGCTTAGCACGGAACTTGTTTTCTATAAGTAGTTTGAATGATGCAGGTGTGCAGGTTGTCTTTTTGAAAGAAGGATGCAAGATGACTAGAGGAGCTATGGTGCTTGCTAGGGGTACTAGGAGAGGTACTCTGTTCAACTGGAGGCATGCATTTCACAATGCAATAGTTCTTCTTACTCAAGGAAGAGGGCAGCAGGCACTTCATC